>JARHVA010000935.1:3915000-3940000 GCA_037957365.1 Torreya grandis | reverse complement strand
GAAGATTGGGGATGAGTGAAAATGTTTAGAGTGATCCAAAAGGTTTTTTTGGATGAATTTCTTGTGTGTGAATTCTTGAGGAAGATTGAAGTTTTTAAGAGAGTTTATATTCATTATTTATACATAATATTTAAAGGAAATCATAGCTATGTATGTGTTGATATCATAAGGTGTTGTGTGGGTACTCAACATCTAGGGCAAGTGGGTGCTTGTTCATGCTTAGGGGTTGGTCCTCCTTGTGAAGTGGATGATTCACTAAAGTATATTGTTTCTAAATATATTATATGACTATATTAAAATTGTTTTAAGACTTGATATTGGGTTTTATGCCCCATGAGGCTTTCTCATATAATCTGTGTTATGTGTGTTGATATTGCATAGTTTCATTTATTCCTTGTAATAATTGGTTTATTTGATTCATGAATGCTTTAATTTATTGGTTAAGTGTTTAAAGTTTTGGAATTGGAATTGAATCGTACATCATTGATTCACCCCCTCTTAGTGATTGTACCTCTGATAATTAGTATCATATCCACACCTTATTTTCAAGTTTAACCACTTGAAGGTGATCAAGGGTATAATGAGTAGTCATAAAATGCAAGGTAGTTTATATAATAATAAATCACCTCTATTCAATGGTTTTAACTATGATTTTTGGATTGTAAGGATGAAGATATACATCATGTCTTTAATGTTTGAGATTTGACAATTTATTATGGATTGATGTTTTATACACCCTACACCTCTAATTAATGTAGCTGATGAGAAGTTGAGTGAGAAAAATTATAAAGATATGAATGTTATCATTTATGGCCTATCATAGGTTGAGTTTAGCAAGGTAATCCATTGTAAGTTTGTCAATGAAATAATTGACAAATTACATATTATTTATGAAGGGGGTTCAAAGGTTAGGTTGGGTAAATTATAAACCTACCAAAGACAAATTAAGGGCCTCATAATGAAGGATTAAGACACTATGGAATCCTATATTCTAAGGTTTGATGAGGTGGTGAACATGATCAAAGGTTTTAGAGAGGATATTGAAGAAGCTACTATAGGACAAAAAGTATTAAGGTGTGAAATAAATTCATGATCTCATCAATATGAAGATGGATGAATTATATGACATCCTTATTTCTTATGAGATGAGAGTCAATGGGGATAAACCATGAAAGAAGGAATTATCCTGCAAGGTGACCAAAGAGACAAAAGGCAAGAAGACCAAGTTAAGAATTAAAGACTTTGATATTAATGAATATCAACTTGAAGATATGATTGAAAGAAAATTAAATGTAGGATTAGGTAAATATGAAGGGAATATTCCTTTTAAATGGGTTTCATGTGGTAAAGTTGGTCATTTTATAGATAATTACCTAGATAGAGGCAACTCTGAACATAAAGAAGCTCTTAAGGAATCTCATGAGGATGAGCACAAGAAATGTAAGGGTCCTAACAAGTACAAAAAGTTATTCAATAAGATAAATGGAAAGGAGTCATAAAAAGGTAGTAAGAGCCTTTATCATGAAGAATATAGTAACTCATCTATTGAAGAAGAAGGAAACACATTAAATAGTGATGATTCAACTCATGATGAGGACAAGGAAACACTTTTCATATATCTTGGGTGAAATGAAGGTGAATTTTATTTAGGTAGAGATATCTTTCATGGAGATAAATCAGAGTAATAAGATTAACAAGTAAATATTGAAAATAAATATCTGAATACCTTGTAAGATTTGAAGCTTCTACAAGGGAAGAATAGAAAGCAAGCATCCTTGATCAAGACCTATTAGGAGAAGATTAGGTTCTTTGAATAAAGGATGAACAATGAAGTCAAATATCATGATGAGATCACTCAACATCTTGAAACTTAGGTTTGTACCCTTACTTAATAGGTAAAGAGTGAGGATGAATAATGTGCTAAATATAAATCAAATATGGAGTCTTTGAAAATGAAACTAGATCAACATATGAGCAAGCTTGAAACATATAAATTTGAGAAAAGTATAGTTGATCTTAATGACCTATTGAGTAGTGAAAAAGGTATCAAATGACAATTCAAACCTAGGGTTCCATGAATATGTTCAAAAATATAATAAGATTGATAAGACAATGATGATATATTAGGAGACTAATCTTGCTAAGGAGAGTGATAATAAAGACAAGACTATTGAGAATATTAATAAGAAGGATAACTTCAAAAGGTACTAAATTTCAAATAAAATTAAGTAACATAATGCATTAAGGTATGATAACTCCTTCAATGGTTACTATTATTCATGTTGTCAATCAAATTTTCACCCTTGTGAAAGTAGTTTGAGGCCTTCATAGTCTGCTAAAACATGGAAACAATCTTAGGCTATGGGTGGCCTAATCAGTGGATTGAGTCTCTAGATTCTAAGGGATATCTCCCTTTGGTGTATCAATTAGGATCTCTACTCTATGCTAAAAACTATCATGAAAAGGAAAAAAGGGAAACTTGAAGGAAAAAATCCTATCTAATGATGGTGATACACCTATATTTTGTTTCATCCACTAAATTTGAGCTCCTAAAAACACTTACTAGACAAGAAAAAAACTAAACTTTCAATTCCAATTTACTCCTATGCATCAGTATTTCATGAAAAGGTTTTATCTGGTGATCAAAGCTTAAGGTAAATGAGGGAATAGGCTTAATCATGGCACTAATCAACCACTTACATATGCTATAACTTTAGCCAAAAGACATCAAACATATAACATGACTTGCATAATCTAATCAACTAGTAAATAAGTAAGAATTATGACTTGACAAAGAAGAAAATTCTATCACACATGTAAATCACTGACATAAATATACTATAAAACATCCTAGAATCTAAAAGTATTCCTTTTATTTATCTGAAAAGGTTACAAAAATTAAATTTTGGAAAAGTTTGATCTTTCCAAAAGAGGGATCCTTAAAATGACTAAAAAATCCAACTTATAAAGAAAAAGCATACAAAAGCCAAGAGATTGGCACTAAAATTAGAGAGGAGATCAACTCCCACATCTCACAAGTCCAACTTCAGCTATCAAAAGATAACTAAGACTTAAAATAATATCTTTTTGTCTTATGTCTTGCATGAGAAGCTCTTTGGCATTGATAATGATGGAGAGCCCATGTAGTAATCATTATTAAAATCTTCAAAATTCATCAAACCTGCATGGATCTTCAAGGTTGGTATAGAATTCTGGATGGTGAGACCATCTTAGACTAATCTATTCCATACATGAAATCTATGCCAAATCTTCAAAGAGCAACTCCACTTGATATGTTTGGAAGCTAAGTTGAAACAAAATAAAGTCCTTTGCATGAAAAACAAGGGAAATGCATGACAAGCCTTGTCTAGTCAACTCTAAGTAACTCCACATTAACTCCTTGAATAGCCATCCAATGCTAAACTATTTGAGCCCTTCATGCATTCGAGTCTCCACTTTGAAACTAAGAGAGTTGTGCTTGATGGTAGCTGCATGTCTTTACTAAGTCTAAATAATTTGATTATTGCATTTATTATTTGGTGTGCTCTTTATTGTAATGGAGAAACAATATCATGATTGGTTTTTTACATGTACATGCTATGATAGATGCATCTAATCAAGATTGGGTCACTCTATATGTTCTACATGTGAGCTATGAACTACATCATAAGAGTCAAAAGGAGAAGTCCTCATTATCTTCTGTTGATTGGCTGTTGAAATCCCACTAATATCTTTTGAAAACTTGGCCTTTTCTCATTTGTTGATCTCCTTGTTAGATCTTGAAAAGTGTCAAGATTACAACAATCTTGATGAACCTTTTTAAAATATTGACTAATGACTACTTTTAGGGGCTCAAGCTTGACATTTATGGGCCCATCATTAATTCTTTTTGACTTTTGTTTTCAACCAATTCTCTCCAAAGAATTAACCCTCAAGCCATTCCCTTTGGTATTATTGCTTGGTTCTTTCCCTTCGAATAAATTATCTGCATCTTATCTCCCTATTCATTTCTTTCAGACAAAAAGTTTAAAGGAATTATTTATGTTTATTTCTCTAAGAGAATTTGTTCATAGCTTATCTTTATGCACTTTTCCTTTAGATAAATTATCTGTCTTATCTCCTGCAAGAATGCTTCACTTAGATTTTTTTTCTTTTGGGTAATTTACCCAAAATAATTATTTTGGCATTTTCTTTCAAAACTTATATTTCTTTCGAGAAATCCTTTGAAAATAATTTATTCCTTTCACTTTGAATAATTCCTTCAAACAATTTGTCTAAAGGAATTAGGTCTTTGAGTTTTTTGTAATGGACAATTCTTGTGAATAATTTATCTAAAGGAATTTAAAGAAATGACCCTTCAACTTTTTGATAAGTGTCCCTTCAAAAAAATTGGAATGGTCCTCTTTCCCTTCAGAAGAATTGAAATGGACCATTTTCCAAAATAAATGACCCTTTGGTCTTTTTTATAAAGGACCTTTGGAAACTTTGAAGAGCATTTTGGACTTCTGAAAAATTCCCTTAGCTTTTTGAAAAGTTCCTTTCTAGGTTTTTGACAAGGTCCTTTTAGAAATTTGCAATGGACCTTAAAAACATTTTCTATGGACCTTCATAACCTTTGAATATCGCTTCAAACTTTTAGAAAATTCCATTGGCTATTGAAAAGAACCCTTTAGATAATTTGAACAAGCCCAATTCCTTTGGACTTATGAAAAGCCCATTTTGCTAAGAAGTGCCCTTTAGGAAAAGTATTGAAATGGACCTTTTCTTTAAAGGAAGTAGCCCTTCATAAAAACTAAAAATACTAATTTCTAACACTTGGACAAAAATTCATGTTTATGCAAAGTTTTGAATGATAAGGGTTGTAATTTTGACCTATGGGGTCAAAATTGTCAACATTTTGGTAATGTAACTAAGAAGCATGCTTGTTATTCTTAAGAACTAGACCATTTAAATGAATCTTGGACTCATAAATTAATGAAAAAATTGATCCATGACTGAAAATTATCTTTTGACTTGGCATGAGACAACCTTCATCTTCCAAAATAAGAAGGAAAACACACAAAGCAAGGAAAATTAACTAAACAAATAAAATATGCAAATAAGCACTTATTAGAACAAAAAAACAACAAAATAAATGTGTTTGAACAACACTTGGAGGAAAAAAAATAGACTAAATATGTATAATTTTTTTTATCTTCAATAGAAATGTTTTAAATGCATCTGATTAATTGGGATTGGAAGCTCTTCACCATCTATCTTTGCAAGTTGGAAGGCATTGTTGGACTTACATCTAGAGATCGTATATGGGTCACCCTAAAGGGAATCAAACTTTGTGTGCTTTCCTATTTTATCTTGATCCTCATCCCACTTGAGGACCATATTTCCCTCTTTAATACTTTATGACAAATCTCCTTTGTCAAAATCTCTCTTCACTTGTGTTTGATGAATTTCCATGGCTATTCTTACCTCTTCTAGCTTAAAAAGCTTAGCATACATGATATCCATAGGCTTATCCTCCAACAATTCAAGTTGATTCATTAGTTTTAAATCAAGAAACTCAAGAGAAATGGGTAACCTTGCTTCATTACCATATACCAGCTTGTATGGAGAGTTTGCTATTGATCTTTTATAGGTGATCCCATCAGCCCATAGAGTTGACTTCAACTTGAAATTCCATGACCTCTGAATATCTTCAATAGTCCTTCTTATGATCTTTAATAGGTTCTTATTTATAGATTCAGTAAGGCCATTGCCTTGTGGATAATAGTTTGATGAAGTGCTAAGACAAATCCCATGTTAGATAGCCCATTGACTGATCCTAGTGCCCACAAAATCCATTACATTATCAAAAATAATAGTTGAATGAACTCCAAATCTAGTAAGCAATCCTTTATAGAAATATATAACATTGGTTTAGTTTGCTTCTTTTAATGACACTACTTTTATCCAATATGTGAAGTAATATATAGTAGTTAGAATCTATTTATGTCATAAAATTGAAAGAGGATTTATGAGACCAATAAATTTCAATCCCCATTGTACAAAGTGTTGATCCACCGCAATTGGTTGAAAAGGTAAGGCTGTAAGTTTCATTTTTCCTACAAACATAGAACATTGTTTGCATTTTCTTACCCATACATGGCAATAACCAAAAATACTAGGCCAATAGTACTAACCTCTCATGATCTTAAGGGTTGTATTTATTATGGAAAAATTTCCTCCACCATGTCTATCATGGAATTATTCAAGCAATCTCTGAGTCTAGGTTGTCTCGATACACCTTAGCAACATGCCATTAATATATTTCTTGAAAAAAAGACCATCAATAAGAAAAAATGGAATTGATTTCAACCTAAAATATCTTCTTTTTGAATAAATTAGATGAGAGGGATAAATACCATCTTGGATATAGCTTACCAAGTCATGAAACTAGCTAGACGGTGATGTATGACCAGTTGTAACCTTTTCATCATTTGACACCAAAATAACCTCATTACTCTCTTACAAGTCTTGAGCTAAATTCTCATAAAGTCCTTTGCCTCTAATAATCTTTGTGACCTTAATTTCCACATCATACTCCATTACCTTGGTTATCCAACTAGATATCTTTTTATTTATATCTTTGTTCAAAAGGAACTCCTTGATTTTTGGATGAGAAACCATTAGGTGTATATTATTGTTAGACAACAATTATCTAAACTTTTAAAATGAACTTATAACTGAAATAACATGTTTTTCAAAAAAACAATACCTTGTTTCATACTCTTCCAAGCATTGAATAAATAAATATATTGGCTGCTCCAAAGCCTCATGATTTTGTTGCATAAGAATGCTTGAAGTGGTGTCCATATTGGCATATGTATACAAAATAAAATATTTTGTGAAATTTAGATTTATAAGTGTAGGAGCACTAGTTGCCTTCTTAATATCTTAAAAAAATTTAAACTCCTTATTTGGACCAACTGAATCTTTGATTCTTATTTAGCATGGCCATAAGTGGCTTAGCTAAAGTAGCAAAATATGAAATATATCTCCTTATGAAGTTGATTTTCCCAAAGAAGCTTTGCATAGACTTTTTGTGCTTAATCAAGGACAGTGAAATAATGGAGTATACCCTTTTATAATCTATGTTAAACCATACTTTGAAACCACATGTCTAATGAGCTTACCTTTATGAACTGAGAAGACACACTTTTTTGGATTTAGAGTTACCCCAAATTGCCTACACCTTTTTAACACTTGCTTGAGATGAACCATGTGATCCTCCGCACTCTTTGAAAAAACTATTATATCATCCAAATAAATAAGTACAAATTTATTAATAAGGCCTTGGAATTCCATATGTATGGCTCTCTAAAAGGTTTCTCTAGAATTAGATAAACTGAATGACATATTTTTGTATGTAAAAGTCCCCCACTTGGTTGTGAAGGTTGTCTTAAATTGGTCCTCTTCCTTAACCAAAATATGATTGTAGCCACTATATCCATCCAACAAAAAAAACTTCTCTAAACCTATAACTAGCTATAAAATTTGTTCCATTGATGGCAATGGATAGTTATATTTAAGTGAAGCCCCTTTCAAATCATGGAAGTCAACACAGAATATAATCTCACCATTTTTCTTCCATACCAGAACAAGATTTGCCACCCAAGTTGAGTGATTAATTGGAAATATAATAGCTAACTCTATGAGCTTATGAAGCTCATCTCTCATCAAAGTCTCAAGCTTAGGATTAATAGGCCTTTGTTTTTGTTTTACTAGTTTAGTTTTAGCCTCTAACTCAATGGTGTGTCGAGCTAAACTTGGGTCAAATCCTTTCAGATCACTATATTACCATGTAAATACATCAGCAAAACTTATGCATAACTCAATGAAAGCTTCTTTTTTTGAAGGAGTGCATACCTTACCCAACCTTAAAATCTTACCAACTATAATGTCTATATTGGCACAGTGCTCTTCTTTTCTTGACAAGGATGACTTCTCCTTCCTGAAATCATTGTCACTACGAGAAATTTTCTCAAGTGTAACCAATCCCTTGGGAAATTTATTTGTTTTTAGCTTCACAACCTGATCACCATATTATTGTAAATACTTAGATTGGTTTCTTGAAGAAAAGTTAGCCTCCTCTTGCAAGAATATCATAATTTGATTGTCATCTTCAAACACCTACCAATTCTCATGATTATCTAAAACAAATGGCCTTATAACCACCTTTATATGTGACTAAATTTTCTCACTCTTTATATTAGCTAGAATGCTTAATTTTGACCCAATGGTAGCCAACCTGTCTACATGTTTATTCTTGCCTCTTGGTATTGCCTAAATGTTAAAATCTTGAAAATATTCAAGTCCATCCCATATTATATGCTTGTAATATTTAAGAAAAAAAAATTAAAATACATTTAAACTTGATACTTGGTGAACTATAAGTTCACTATCACCAAAAACTTGCAAGGAATTGACTTTCATCTTCCTAGCCCACTGCAAACTATGAACTAGTGCTTCATACTCAACAACATTGTTTGAAAAACCAAACTAAAATTTAATAGAAGATAAATAGCTTCTATTTATTATATAAACTAACATCATTCAAACTCTGGTACCATGTTTATTCCTTGATCCATCAAAGTATAATTATCACAAACCTTCACTAGATTCATCATCCTTAACCATGGCTGGAATTGGTGAATCATTCTCATGAAGGCAATACACATTGAGTCCTTATTTTTCAATTAGATTATAAGGATCATGATCATGCAAAATGGAATCCCACTCATCAACAAAAAATATGGAACTCCATCCAAAGGTGATCCATTTTCTACTCCATTAGTTTTTAGTACATCATCTGAGATGATACAGTTAGTGTTCACAACACTTAACATATATGGCTCCATATGGAAACACGAAATAGGTTTAGAATGAATAATTAAATTGGTACCATACGTAGTTCTAAACAATAAATAATTCCAATTAGTTGACAAATATCCCCCAATCTTTGAGGTGAAGTCCTTTGAAAGGCACATTGTAAAGTAAGGAGGCAAGTCTACCACAATAACATCTTGTTGAATAATAACACTGGGAAAAGCATGTAATGTAAATTTCAGATATATGATGATTCCTACCATAATTTTTGGTTACCCATCTAATTGAAATATCCCCTTAGTGTTTGGCTCATAAACAAGGCTGAGTTTGTCTGCAATCTATTAAGGCATGACTTTACTACTAGCTCCACTCTCCACCATACAGTTATGAACTAAAGTATCACCTACTATCAGATAAAGGTAGAAAGGAGGAGTTTTATTTGTTTTTACCTCATTTTTTCCACTTTTTCCATCTTATTTACTTGTATTTGTTGCTTAGTTGGTTGATCCAAATTAGCTAAGACAACACCTTTCTCAACTGATTTTGTAGACAATTTGAGACATGAAAGCTCCTGGATGAGCATATATTTTTGTCCTAGGATGGAAAGAGAATCCCACATGATAGTGATAATATTATAATTATTCATCTGATCTACTATACTAAACTAAGATCCACCAACCTTTGGTTGCACTTTTTGAAGAACTAGTTGCTTATGAGCTAGAGGTATTCGATGAACTTTAATAACCTCTATATTCTATTTTTTTTATATTATAGGGGTAGTAAGTTGTTCCTTTATACTATTAGAAACAACATTAGTAGTACTTGAATCATTTTTCACCTCTTGAGCCTCATCAATGGCTCTTATTTTAGCTCTAGTTATATATACAACTTAACCACTTGTATTATTAGTTTCGACACCCTGAATAAAAGCAACATGATCATCCACTTGCAAATTTACATTAATGGGATTAGGATGCCCTTGAACTTGTTGAGTCTCTCCTTTTGAATTTAAACTTGTATCTTGGTATTGAAATCCTTGAAAAGAAAACTCTTCTTGTGTCATTTGTGGCATAGTGATGTTTTGTGATACCAAGGCTTGGTTTTGACCATCATTGAGATTTGAGGACTGCCAACCTAAATCTTGAATCAAGTTGTTTTGAGGTGGGGTGGAAAAAATGGCCTTTTAAGTGGAAGGATCATTAATATCAAGGGAAACATAAGGCTTAGCTAGATTTAAGGCTCCTTGTTTTTGATAAGGTGGTATATTCTCTCTATAACTTTGATAAAGAGGCCTTTGATCTTTGAAGGGTTTGTAAGTGGTAAGATTTTGTTTTTTATAAGGAATTTAGCCTAATATTATTGTCTCTTTATTTTCACTATTTCATTTCCAAAGGATTATAACAAGCTTTTCAACTCTCCTATCTCACTAGCTTGACTAGTAGGAGATGCAATTTATGCTTAAGGTGATGGAATAGGAGCTAAATATGGGATATAAGGAATTTGAGGGGATATTATGGAATTTATTTTTGGAAATATAGGTATTATAGGTATTTTAGAAAGCTTACAAGCTTGTATCAAACTATTCTCTACACTTATTATAACCTCATAAACATCTGACAAGGTAGTATCACCCTTTGACTATATCATCACACTAATGCTAGATTTAAGGGATTTTAAATAGTATATAAATTCATATTCATGGGATGGCCTAATGAACATAGGCATTCTAGTCCATCTCTTTTGGAAGTTGAGGTTAAAATTAGATATAAACTCATGAGGAACTCTATTTGTGGTAGTTAATTTCTCAACTAAAGATAGGTGATCAGATTTGTCCTCAAATTGATTAACTAAGGCTAAAATAATTTCATCTTAGGTAAAAATGGAGTTTATTAGGATGTTTTTATACCATTGTAATGCTTTTCCTTTGAAGGAAGCAACAAGCAATCTAATTGGAACAAAAGTGTACTGTTCTTTATTAACACCCCTATCCAGAGACAAAATAAAATTGCTAAAATTCTTGAATGTTCTATAGGATCTTTCCCCTCTTCTTATTTGGGTTTTCCTCTTGTTCTGAAAGTCCCTGATGCATTCTAGGAGGATCTTATTAATAAGTTCAGCAAGAAACCTATGGGATGGAAATGAAACCTCTTAAGTTAGGCAGGAAAGTTAACTCTTCTCAAAACCTATCTTCAAAGCATACCTACTTATGCTTTAAGTCTATTTAGAATTCCTAGTAAATATACAGAGGCTATTGAAAAAATTCAAATAAATTTCCTATGGACTGGTACTAAGAAAAAAATAAGAATGCCTTTAATTGCTTGGGACAAAGTCTGCAAACCTTTGAGGGAAGGGGGATTAGGAATTAGGAAAATCATAAGTATGAATAAAGCTCTTTTAGCCAAATTGGGATGGAGAGTTTATCATGAAAACAAAGAGTGGAGTACTATATGGAAACATAAGTACCTCTTCAATGCAAAATCCCTTCCTGATTTCTTTTCTTATCTTGATGTAATCTGTCCCTCTTCCATATGGGGGACTATTCAGGGGACCAAAAAAACATTAGAAAAAGGATGTTTTTAGAAAGTTGGTAATGGACTTAAGGTGAAATTTTGAGATGATGTATGGTTAAAGGATTATCCTTTGATGGAATATTTCCAAGATAAGGATTTAGTTGATCAATGTAAGCAGAGATATGGTATTCTAGTGGGTCAGTATTGGCAAAATAATTCATGGGTGAACTTAAATGATGTTAGTCAAGACCTCAACAACATCTAATTATCTCTGAATGTTGTTTCTCTTTATCCCTATTTGGAGGATAAGATTATTTGGCATGATGATCCTAGTGGACAATTTAAAGTCTCTACTATCTTTACTTCAAAGGAAAAGGGTAATCAACCTCTGTGGTCTCAAGCATGGATGAAGGGGCTTATCCCTAAAATAAATATCTTCTTCTGCATGTTGCTTCAAAATAAAATCTTGACCCTAGACAATTTACAGAAGAGAGGAATAAATGTGGTTAATAGGTGTATCTTATGCAAAAGTGTATTTGAAGATAGAGATCATATGTTTTTGAACTATTCCTACACTCAGCAAGTATGGATAGAGATCCTTAATTTTTGGGGAATAACATGGGTACATTAAAAAAGTGTGGATCTATATTTTAAAAGTTGGTGTTGTCCCTCAAATAATCCTAATATTAATTTTTTTTGGAAACTAACACTTCCTCATATATGGTGGGGGATATGGAAAGAAAGAAACAATAGAATTATCATAACTTAAAAAACTTACAGGATGGGTGCTTGGCCAGAATATTATTAGAGCTATGAAGGAGAATTTTAAATCACAGAGGGGTTCTGATCAAACCTTTCAATTTGATAACCCCTTAGGATCTGAAAGGCCTAATCTGAAAATTGATAATCCAAGATTGAATGTGAAATGGAATGTCCCCCCTAAAGGATGGATCAAAGGAAATTTTGATGGGGCAGCTAAAGGGAATTCGAGAAGAGTAGGATGTGGAGGAATTCTGAGAGGTCATATGGGAAATTTAGTTGATGCCATTGCTATCCCAATTTGTAAGTTGAATAGTCATATTGTTGAAGCTACTACTGCTCTATATACTATTAGACAAGCTGTTGAATTGGGATTTTCCAAATTATGGTTGGAAGGTGACTCGTTGAACATTGTAAACATCCTAAATAACAAAAACTCAAGTTCATGGTCTATTGAGACTAAGGTGATGGAAATTAAATATTTAATTCTAAAGTTTGAAAAAGTGACCATATCCCACACATATAGAGAAGCCAATGGAGTTGCTGACTAGATAGCTAATCATGTTGTCCAAATGGGGCAAAAGGTGAGATGGCATGATGCACTAAACAAGAATGTTTATCTCAAAGCACTTATCATTTATGATGCCATTCATTCTAAAGAGGGTAAGATCTACCAGGATTAGTAAATTAATGATTCAGAGGAGTGGACTTAAGGTGGATCAATTACATTCATTAAATAGGTACATTCATTAGAATGCAATGTGGAATTCACATGTGCCAGCATATTGGCGATTTCTAGTTCTTGTAAAAAACAATTGGGTCCATTTTTTTGCTCGTAGTGTATGGGTGTTATTGGAATATTGTTTGTTTTGAGAAATGAAGGGTGAACTAAGGAAGCAACAGCCAAAAAATTGTGAAGAATGGAAGGACAGAAAGGATGTTTGGAAGATTCTTTAGAAAGGGAGAGTGGTAAGCTATATGGAGTGACTGCATGGATTTAAACCCCATATTATGATGGCATTCTTCAAAAATTGGGTCGATGACAGAGTAACCCTCCATGGTGTTACTGTGAAGATCATAGAGGAATTCATCATAGAAGTTACAGGGCTCCCCATGGATGGCATTAAATTCTCTAAGTAGACTAGTATTTCAAATGCTGCTTATAAAAAATTCTCAAAAATGGATGCAGAAGAGAAGAAATTGGAAAAGAGTGGAGATTTCTTCAACTTGGAGTAGATAAAAGGAATCTAGAGAGATGTTCTTTCTTGCATTCATGAGTATTTCATCCTAGATGGTAGAAGCAAAAGAGTTCATCAATTTCATTTTGTCTTTCTTAATCATTTTAGGCATAAAGATAGAATCTCCTTCCCTTTTTATTTGCACTTTTCAATGCTTCAAAGTCTATTTGCTCATAGAAAGAAGGAAACTCGACCAATTTTGCATGAAGGACTGATTCTTATTATAGAGGGCTACTGCAAAAGCAATGCTATAGTTTCGAATCCTTATTCTAAAAAAAATAAGGATGCACATGGTAAGAAGAATGGAAAGGTGAAGGGGAAAGAAAAAGAAAAACCTAGACCCTCCAGTCTTAAAAAATAGAATGTTGAAGAGGAATCTGAGTGGGACAGTTCAAAAAGTTCTGAGAAAAATGTTGTTGAGGAAGAAGAAGGGATGGAAACTAGGGATTTTAGTTCAAATTTGGAAGGGTATCAGGAAGATGAAGACAAAAGCGAGAAAGAAAAAGAAGGGGAAAAAATAGAGGGTAATATAGAACAAAATAATTCTAATCATGAAGACAAATAGAATGTGGTGGGGGGAAGTGTTAAAGAAACTAATAATTTAATTGATGATTTATCTTTGATAAGAGAAAAGGAACATTTGGTTCTATTTTCCAATCTTGCCATGGAGATTGGAGAAAAAGAAAAGGACGAGCATGAGCATAAAGACCCTACAGAGACAAAAGGGGAGAAAATGATGGAAAGGGAGAATCAAATTGAAAAGGATGAGTCCTTTCCATAGGGAATGCAGATGATAGGTGTGACACTCACCAGAGGGATAATAAGATCTCCTTCATGAATTCGGCCAAATTCAAAGCGGATGCAATTTTCCAAGTTGATTCATGGATGCATAAGGAAATGATAGAGCTGAAAAAGAAAGTTGAAATAATGCAACATAACTAGGAAGCTGATAGGATTAAAATCAATAATTTGGAGAAGCAAATGAGTGATATTCTAATTAAGCTTAAGGAATATGAGAATAATCTGAGAAGGCTCATTAAGGAAAGTAGAATGAAAATGGAGGAGGTTACTTCTAGCATATATGCGGCAACAACTAACCTTGGAAAATGAGCTAATGAAGAAATAAAATCTCTGGAGGGGCCTAGTAAGAGGACCAGGTAGAGCTCAAGAAAGAAAGCACAGCAAGAAGATGCTACTTCAGCTACAATATCCATACAGGATACAACAATGGTTGGAAATGAGACTGTGAAGATGATCTTGGAACTAGAAGACTAAGGTCCTCTTTGTTGTTTTTTTTTGTTCTGGTCCTATCTGCTGGATGTTTTAACTAGTTCTAAAAGTTGGATCTTTATTTTATAAACCTTTTTTGAGTTTCCAGGTCTATGTAAAACCTGTGATCTTTCTTAAGGTTATAGGTTGTGGTTTCAGGTCCCTGTAAAACTTGATTTTGATACTATTTTACAGTTTGTTTTAGGTTTGTTATTCCTGTTGGGCATCATCGTATCTTCTTTCTATCTTTTTTAAAGGGTTTTGGGGTCCCTTCAAAACCTTCTTTTACCTTAATCTAAAATAAGAAATCTAATGCAACATTATCCTCAACAACATTATGAATTGAACATAGATTAGCTACATCTTAGATATGCTCAATAAGGGTTGTTTGATTTTATCTTGATAAGAATGGGATAATTTTGAGAGTAGACACAATAATGTCATCAAATTAGACTATATTTAGCATACTACCTCTATTTAATGGAATAAACACCTAGTTTCTAATGGCCATTTGGATAGTGGGGATTGTAGTGCTTAGAATAATAGGATAACTAGGGCACAAATATTTATTTTTATATATGGATTTGCCCTCTTAAACCTTGATCTCTTATATGATATAAATTCAAAAGGAATACCTTTACTATTTGACCTTGTGGTAACCTTTGTCATGAAAGGATTGCTTAAATGGTGTTATGAATCTTACAACCTAAAGAATATTTACCTTGTGATGAAGATGAATATTATCATCTACTACAACTATTTCTCCTTAGCTTCAAACTTATTTAAATATGAAAATAATTTATTTGATGTCCCATTAGGTGTGCCAAAAACTATTTTCAATTAGACTCACACCTTTGTGAAGATAGTTATAGGCCTTCACAGTTTGCTAAAACATGGAAATAATCATAAGCTATGGGAGGCCTAATCAATAGATTGAGTCTCTAGATTATAAGGGTTATCTCCCTTTGGTGTATCAATTAGGATCTCTAATATACACCTAAAACTATCAAGAAAAGGATAAAATGGAAACTTGAAGGAAAAAATCCTATCTAATGATGGTGATACACCTATATTTTGGTTCATCCACTCAATTTAAGCTCTTAAAAACACTAATTAGACAAGAAAAAAAATTGAACTTTAATTCTAAGTGACTCATATACATCAGTATTTCATGAAAAGGTTTTATCTAGTGATCAAATCTTGAGTGAAATGAGGGAATAGGCTTGATTCAAGGCACTAACTAGCCATTTACATCCACTATAACTATATCCAAAAGAAATCAAACACATAACATGACTTTTATATTCTAATCAACTAGTAAATAGTTAAGAATTAGGACTTGACAAGGAAGAAAATTCTATCACATATGCAAATCACTAACATAAATACACTATACCAACATATTAGAATCTAAAAATAATCCTTTTATTTATCTAAAAAGGTTACAAAATTCAAATTTTGGTAGAGTCTTATCTTTCCAAAAGAGGGATCCTTAAAATGGTTGAAAAAGCCAACTTATATAGAAAAATCATACAAAATCTAAGAGATTGGCACTAGAATTAGAGAGGAGATCAACTCCCACATCTCCCAAGTCCAACTTTAGCTATCAAAAGATAACTAATCCTTCAAATAATATCTTTTTATCTTATGTCTTACATGAAAATCTCTTTGGCATTTAAAATGATGGAGAGCCCATGAAATAATCATTATTAAAATATTCAAAATTCATCAAACCTGCATGGATCTTCAAGGTTGGCATAGAAGTCTAGATGGTGGGCCCATCTAGGACTAATCTACTCCATGCATGAAAGCTATGCCAGATCTTCAAAGAGAAAATCCACTTGATACATTTGGAAGCTAAGTTGAAATAAAATAAAGTCCTTCTTTGCATGGAAAATAAGGGAAATGCATGACAAGCCTTGTCTAGTCAACTCCAAGTAACCCCATGTTAACTCCTTGAACAACCATCTAATTTTAAACTACTTGAGCCCTTCATGCATTTGAGTGTCCCTTTTAGAAGTGAGAGAGTCATACTTGAAGACAACTACATGTCTTTGCCAAGTTTGAATAATTTTATTATTGTATTTATTATTTGTCATGCTCTTTACTATAGTGGAAAAATAATATCTTTATTAGTTTTTTTCATGTTCATGCTATGCCTAACATGTCTAATCAAGCTTGGGTCACTTTGCATGTTCTGCATGTGAGCTGTGAACTATGTCATAGGAGTCAAAAGGAGAAGTCCTCGTTGTATTCTATTGATTGGTTGTTGAAATACCACTAAGATCTTTTGAAAACCTATCCTTTTCTCATCTCTTGATCTCCTTGCTAGATCTTAACAAGTGTCAAACTCATGGAAATCTTGATGAACCTTTTTGAATTTTTGACCAACAGTTACTTACAGGGGCTCAAACTTGATGTTTGTGGGCCCATCATTAATTCCTTTAGACTTTTATTTTTAGCCAATTCTCCCCAAATAATTAACCTCTTAGATCATTCCCTTTGGTCTTATTACTTGGTTCTTTCCCTTTAGATCAATTATCCACATCTTATCTCCTAATTCATTTCCTTCAAACAAAAAGTCCAAAAGAATTCTTTCTATTTATTTCTTTCAGACAACTTGTCTACAACTTATCTTTATGCACTTTTCCTTTAGATAAATTATCTACATCTTATCTCCCATAATAACACTTCATTCAAATTTTCTTTCTTTTAGGCAATTTACTTAAAAGAATTGTTTCAACGTTTTCTTTCAAAACTTATCTTTCTTTCAGGAAATCCTCTTGAAATAATTTTTTCCTTTCACTTTGAAAAATTCATTTAGATAATTTCTCCAAAGGAATTGGGTCTTTGGGTTTTTTACAATGGATAATTCCTGTGGATAATTTATCTGAAGGAATTTAAAGAAATGATCCCTTGGCTTTTCTATAAGTGTCCCTTCAAAAAAATTGGAATGGTCCTCTTGCCCTTCAAAAGAATTGAAATGGACTATTTTATGAAATAAATGACCTTTCATCTCTTTTTTTAAAGGACCTTTAGAAACTTTAAAGACCCCTTCAGACTTTTGGAAAAGTCCCTCATCTTTTTGAAAAGGTCCTTTCTAGATTTTTGACAAGGTCCTTTTAAAAAATTTCAATGGACCTTCAGAACTTTTTATATAGACCTTCAAAACTTTTAATATCCCTTTATACTTTTGGAAAAGTCCATTAGATATTGAAAAGAACCCTTCAGATAATTTGAACAAACCCAATTCCTTCAGACTTATGAAAAATCCATTTTGCCAAGAAGTGCCCTTTAGAAAATCTATTAGAATGGACCTTTTTTTGAAAATAAGGAGCCCTTCAAAAAAATTACAAAGACCAATTTATAACACTTAGATAAAAAGGCATGTTTATGTAAATTTTCAAATGATAAGGGTTGTACTTTTAACATGTGGGGTCAAAATTGTCAATAATGCCTATCATCAATTTGGACATAGGATCATTGACTATAAGACAAAATATCTTACTAAGATATTTGCATGAAATTATGAGAAATAAAATGACAAACATGAATAATATCATCACTTAATATAGTCAACCAGTCCACAAGGAAAGCATGACATCTTGTGCTATAGGTGTTAAGGGAATGGTCATATTAGAAGGCCTTATAATGCATTCATCAAGAAATATTATGATCAACTGTATGAATGGGATAATTAAACCTCAAATATTCATAATATGGCCCATACATAAGGTATGTAAAATCAAAGAAACATCATTTGTTTCAAGTGTAAATAGAGAGGTCACATAGCAAGGTTATAAAAAAATGGTTAGAATTATACTTCTAATGATAACCATCATAACATGAATAAAAGGAGATATAATGAATGGAAACCTAAGGAGGTGAATTAAAAAAGGTTAAAAATGGACTATTTGTCATGAAAAAATAAGTAAAAGTTCAAGTTTCAAAGATAAAGCCTTATATTCCTAAGGGGATAATAAGATCAAGTAAGATTCTCAGTCAAAAGGAAAGAATTAAGTTAAGAACTCAGTCAAAGTCAATTTGATGATGAGTCAGGACTGAAAGTCAAGTAAAATCATGAAGATGTGGGAGTCTCCTAATTTTTTGGAACTTTATTCCCTATATGCAAATTGGTTGTCTCTACCTATTCTTCTTAGGAGACATATTCTATATGTAGAAGCAAGTATGTGTGCTCTAGGTGATGAACAAAGTACAAAGGTATATAGAGTTATGGATTGGTCTTTAAGACAAATGCCATTTTGGTATAAAATAGATGATATTATGTTACCAATCCTTTTTTTATCATTAAAGTATCATTATATAAGGGGGATCAGCAAGTTCATAATCTTACTCCATAGGTTTGTGATAAAAAGCTTCAAAAAATCTGTTCAGGGACATTGGACCTAAAAGCAAGTTTTAATAAAAATTTAATGCTTTGCTTAGAAGCTCAAGTCATGAAGAATGAATTTAAGGTTCATATGGAGTGTGGAGATGAATTTTCCAAGTCTATTCCATTGGTTTATATGTGTTAAACTAGTCAATCATTCATGACCATTTGTTTAATTTGACCATTTTGTTTAGTGTTCACTACCTATGTGTGTTCATCTTGTAAAATTAATGAGTTTGAGGTCTGTGAAGCTAACCAATGGTAGAGGATAATTGGGTTTAATGTTTCCATGTGAAAAATTTATTTATGAGATGTCATAATGATTCCATTATCATTCTATGGTGCTTTAACATAGTGACTATTATATACACAGGGTCTATATACAAAGTATGACTAGTTCTAGGTGTCAAATGAAGATTGGTGAGTGTTCAAGATAACTTTTTTCAATATAAAGGTATGTTGAACTCATATAGGTATGCTCCAAATGTTATTAGGGTTTTGATCTCTTTTGAGGGCAAGTTGAATAATTTTAAAGAAACTTAGGTATGACAGTCCTTGCATAAGGGCTAGTAGGTCAAAAACCATTTCATGTTTATATGGGTTCCCAAAGGATTCAAACCTCAAAAATTGATCCATAAGTGTGTATTAGTGATTTCTAGGTGTGAGATAAGTTTCAAGATTTGTGATTGAAGGGAAGGTGGTATGTTAAACTTGTTTATTTTTAATTCCTTAGGTTTTGCCTCATATGGGTTAGTGACCTTCCTAAAGAATTTGAATTTTTAGGATGTTTAATATATTTAAATGTTTAAAAGGGTTCTCAAATAGTTCTTTATATTCATCTATAAGTGTATAGTTTGACCTATGGTTGAGCTTTTGTGTAAATGGAAGTTTAATTAACAAGTCAATTCATGAAGGAGATATGGTGTAGAGGAATATTTTTATGATTATTATTATCATAAATGAGGATGAATATGAATTTGAATCAAATATGAAATTTTAAGTCATGAGGGTGCATACATATAAATTCATGGGTTCTGCAAGGTTCAGGTAGGGCTACTAGGCCTCTAGGCATGGTTAGTGTGGAGAAGAGTGATTTTTGGTCATTTTTTTTCAAAATAAAAACATATGGTTTTCCCTTAATATGTTTTTAAATTGGATCTATGCATAATATATGATTGGGAAAGAGCTTGAATGACCATTTTTCATTCTATGTGTGGCTTGTGAGAGAAAATTTGAGGGCAACTAAGAAATTTCATCATGGTTGGAGATGGTTAGAAGGTGTTCAAAGGGTGCCCAAGTTTAGGTGAATTAGGGGGAGTCACTCTCAATTTTATCAATGTGTGATCACTTCTATTTTCTTCATATTTTTCATTTATTATTCATATAGCAGTGTATGGTCAAAGAAGAGTGTTGTCAATGAGCAAGCTTGAGGTAGTCATGATAAGGAATGGTATGAATAGTGATAGGGGGAGTTTAAATTATCTCTCAGAGTATATCCCTTATTTATGTTGGTTTTTAAAAAAATTACAATTCTTTAGGATCATCAGATAATCCCACTTTGTCATTCTGTCAAAGGGGGAGAAAGTTGTTGTAAAGGGAGAAAGAGTATGTGCATAGTTTTATTGTTGGCTTTGAAAATAGCTAAATTTTTTAACATTAATTAAAAATTGGGATATTTTATATTTATTTTTAATTATGTCCCTAATGTTTCCAAGAGTGTCCATGAGTTGATATTTATACATGGATCTCAATGACAAAGTGTGCCTTACTAATCATGCATGGACCATAATGTGTTTGCTTTGAGAGGAAAGGTTATGGATGTTGGTGATGTTTTGACCATATTTTATGGATCATATAAGGGGTAAATAGTAATTTTATACTTTTTAAGTTAAATTAATCAACTGGAATAGTCTTGTGAAGGTCTAGGTTATCCTAGTCATCTTGGCAGAACTTCCTAAGTAAATAGATTCATGACATTAGCATTTTCATGTGTGAATGTGTCAAAATAAAAGTGGTCACATGGGTTTATTCTGATTTGTGCCTAGATCATTTTTTTAAAATTTAAGGTCTTGAAATTATGTATAAAATTTTTTATGGTAGTTCAAATTTGGTCTTTTAGGTAGATTTCACTAGTTTCCATAGTCAAATTTGCATTAAGAAGTGACCATTAGAATTCAAATATTTAAATTTACAAAATAAACCTTATCTTAAATGTTTTTTTAATAAATTTTGATGATGAATTAATTTTATGGTGTTATAAAAATAAAATTGGTATATAAATTCAAGGTAAATCCAAGAAAAATGATTTGGAGGTTTGATTGATCATGCTCTTGCATTTATTGTGGTCCAAAGTTGACTAAGGGTTTGATTTTCTTCTACAAGTAACCCAAGAAGTATGTTTGAGTTTTTATTGATGGTGTTTAAAGGTGAATTATATATTTGAGATTGTTTTGGACTCCACTAGGATCATTTTTATGGATTTTAGAGGTTTGACCAATCCATCTTTAGTATGAACAATTATTTACAAGTTGAATTTTGGTTCATTCATGGTGTTTTCATGTACAAGGAAAATGATTGATAGGTTTTGAATATTTATATATGTTTAGTGATGAATTTAATAACTTTATTATGTATTATGGGTCATATGATGAGGACCTATGTGCTCTAAAGTGGTCTTATGTTCCTAGTTTTGCTTGATGAAGTGTTAAAAGGATGAATAGGTTTGCATGGACCTATAAGGGCTTCTTAGGCCAAATTGAAAGATGTTAATTTATTAAAGTTGATATATAAAATATATGTATGATCAATTCATGTGAAATTTATATTATTATATGTGTGATATAATCCTTAAGAGTTAAGGTACGTCTTATAACTAACCAAGAAGATGGTGATCATGAGGGCTCTATAAAGAAGCATAAATAAAGATGAAGGTTTCTAGAGTTGGTAAAAAATGAAAAGAGAAGTGTGAGAGTTCTTTGTGGATGGATTGAAGAGAATATTAGTATTATTAATATGTGTGTAATATATAGGTCATATTTCTAATGTTATAATAGTGTTTTTAAATGGTTGAAGATTGAGGATGAGCGAAGAGGTGTAGAATGATCCAAAAGGTTATTTTAGATGCATTGCTTGTGTGTGAATGCTTGAGGAATATTTAAGGGTTGAAGAGAGTTGATATTCACTATTTATCCATTATTTGAAAAGAGATCAGAGTTTAAGAGGTGTTGATATCATAAGGTGTTGTGTGGATGCTCAACATATAAGACAAGTGGGTGTTTGTTCGTGTTTAGGGGTTGGTGTTCCTTATGAAGTGGGTGATTCACTAAAGTATCTTGTTTTATTTTAAATATCTTATAGGATTGTAGTCCACTTGGTTTTAGACTTGAGAGTGGGTTTTATCCCTCATGAGGGTTTCCCACATAATATATGTGTTATGTGTGTTGATCTTGCATAGTTTCCTTTGTTCTTTGTAATAATTGATTTATATGTTTCATGAATGCTTTTATTGATTGATTAAGAGTTTGAAGTTTTACAATTGGAATTGATTTTATTGAATCAATAATTCACCAACCCCATTCAATGATTGTACCTCTAACACTATGATGTTATAACTATCCAAATCTCTACACAAGATTAATTAATGCAATTTTTTTTCAAGCCAAACAGGACATGGGAACAATATCAATCATATCTTAAATATTATATAAGGCCTCTTCATAACCCCCATGAGGGTGATAACTACTTTTTCTCTAACAAGTTTAATGAAATCACTAACTCAATGGTTAAGGTGGCCCATCATATTATGCCAAGAGAATGTAACACACATACCCTTCTTTAAACCCCTCCACCTTCCACATCTCCTCTAGATGATGTGTTTATGCATATTCAATTTGTATTTCCTAGTGTATTTTCTTGTGAAGCCCTTACAATTAAATCATTATTATACTAAGGTATATAAAAGAGTTAATAAATAAAAATGAATACTTATTTCAATGATCACATCATTGGAAAATAATATCACTTTCAAAAATAAACCAAAATATGCTAGTGTTAATCATCTTTTTGTGTATTCATTTAGAAATATTATACCCTAAAAGGTTTCATATCAAAATAAGAAGCTAAAATAGAATTCAATTATAAATAGTGATTCAAAAAGTGAAATGAATGATACTAAAATTTCAAGTGAATTTCTAAGATAAATGCTTCTAAATAAAGTTATCAAATTACCTCATATACATCCTCTTAGAATATAAAGATATTATTGTACATATCATAGAATGCATGGAAATTATATAGATTTTTATTTCACCTTTAAAAATAAAATACAAAGTATATTGATATTAGTGATCCTATAAATGATAAATAAATCATTAAAACCACTAATATTATGAGTGCATATCATAAATTACAATTGCAAAAATAGAAAATATGACTACTAAAGGATAATTTAGAGCAAAAATAGTTGAAAATGCAAAAATTAGATCAATAAAAACTTCAAAAGGAAAAGATAGAGCAAGAAGTATTACAAAAATATCAATAATTCAAATAAAAAATTACATTTTTCCCTAGTGTTAAATACAATATACATGACTCTTCGCTATTTTGTAATGAGATGAAACATTTTGACAATGATGAACATACTCAATAAAAAAAAACTTTCAAGAAGGAAAATCTAATATACGGAGCAATTGTTTTTTATACATAGATGCTCCAAATGGTATATCACAATTTCTATAACAACCTAATAATTTAGTCCTTTCATATTATAACTATGGATATGTATAAGATGATTAGAATGACAACTAATATGCATGATGAATATGGAAATATAATTGAAGGTTATGCCACACATGATACAGGACCTACATAGAAGCATACCTATGATGAAATATTTTTCTTATATTAGAACTATTAACTTGTCCATATCAAATTTTGTAATCATAATATATTCAAATATTCAAAATAATCAATAAATTACCAAAAAACATTTAAATAAAGCAAAAAAAAAAATACTTAACATTTACATGTGTACTAGCTTTTGCATGTGTTGTTTACTTTATGTTAGAAGATAGCATATCATTTCATTTATAGACACACATATGTTTTAAAATTAATTTATTGTAATAAAAAACTACACTTATCCATGATACATGAGCATGTAGATGTTGGAACTTTCCTCTACCTGCATGACACACTATGTTAGTGGCAACATGCTTCTATTGATCATGAGTGATATAAGTTATATTGTTTTATGATCACTTTATATTATGATGTTGAACTTATATAATAATTATTACACATGTATATAATCATGTTTACATATTACATAATGTGATAAATATGCGATGCTACAAGACATTTTTCTAACACATGTATCCAAGGACTAGTATGATATGCTTATGATTATTGATTATATTTCACTTGTTCCTCTTATTAAATGCATTACTTGAGTGTTAATTAATTTTTTTTATCTCATTTATACTATAAAACATTTGAATATGTTCTTTTTTTGTTGGCTCATGTGCCCTACATGTTATTTATTTGGTGTGTAAATTTGAACTTGTCATCCCCTTTAAGTGTGTAGTGTTTTAACATGCCCCTTATTTGGAGTATCCTTAAACCCCTTTTGTATGACATTGATATCCCTTATGTGTGAGCTTGATTGTTTTATAAGCTTGATATTATTATTTATAGAAATTTTTATGATCCATATCATGCATCTTAGGGCTTGTTATGTTTAGATACTATGATCTTCATTGATACATCTAATTTGACATGATTACACTATATGTTTCTTTACTACATGATTGATACATATATAACATGATTATCTTATCCTTTAGTGAGTATCACATAGCTTCCCATCACCTCAAAATGGGGGACATATTAGTGGGACATCTAGACATGACCCCACATGTACAAAAGTGGCATAATTTGTAGAATTTGGAATAGTTTACATGATGCAAATATAC
>JARHVA010000935.1:3870000-3910000 GCA_037957365.1 Torreya grandis | reverse complement strand
TTTTTTTTATTTTTATGAATTATTTTAAATGTTTTACATTAATAGATCATTCCAAAAATGTTAAATTGATAGGCCATAATTTGACTAGGGTTTAATCTAAGCTAGGTTATTGATGCATACTGGGTATTACCTTAAATAAGTAAGTATTAATATGTTTATAGGTAATTAAATCCCTTATATATAAAAATTTGGAAATTTTAGATGATTTATAGGATGAAATTACATCAATTGTTATAAATTTATCTAAATTCTAATTTAGCCATGAAAAGTTTTCACTTGTTTTATAAGGTGTTGTGAGACATAGTCACACTAACATCTTTTCAAATAATTCAAAAGATGTTAAGATGAGAGGTTCATGCCAAAAAATGGTATTGATTATCCATTTATTTCCCCTTGAGGGAGTGAGTGGTAAAAAGATTTGTTGAATGTTCCCTTTAAATGAAGAAAACAACATGATCTCATGGCAATGGGGGTGGAACTACTAACTTGCTAAAAGGTAGTTATAATCAGTAATGTTAATTGAGTCACTAATTTTCCCAAAGGTAATTATAATCAATAATAATGAGTGGGACATTGATTTACCTAAAGGTAGTTATAATCTATAGTAGAAGATGGAGACACCAATTTTCCCAAAGGTGGTTATAATCAATGGCACATACATTTTGCCCAGTAGGGAAAATAAGATGAAAAATAATGATTTGCTCAAAGGAGGTTATAATCATTAAATATAATGAAAAATAATGTTTTACCCAAAGTCAATTATAATCATTCACACATTTGGATTTCATGATTTAAAATGAGTTTTCCCCCAAAGGGAAAAATATATTGTTTATTGATAAAAAAAGAAATTTTTGTATTTGAGAAATTTGGTAAGGTGAACTTATGAAAAGAACCCATAAAATGGATTTAAAATGAGATGGTAAAGAATAAAATATTTCTAGCCTAAGTGTAAGTATGAATATGCACATTTGAATAGACATATCACATAGGTAAAAAAAATAATGTTCTTAAACAAGTCTTGAAAGAGGCCCAATAAGATAGTTTGGGTATAATATGGTCAAGAAATAAAGTATGTAAGATCAAATGGCATGCAAAAAAGACCACAGAGGTGAAAAATACACTTCTTAAAGTGATTAGAATGAAATTTAGGCCCTAAGGGGTAAAAATTCAAATTTTAAGGCTATATATTCACCTTTGAGGTGAAAAAACATCATTTTCACCCAAATCCCCTTTATGATTTGAGCTCTAGTATTGTGCACTAGCTAGCTAATAAAAATGACATGTGGAAGAGCATAATGACACATCATTGACTAGGTGAGAGAGAACATGAGAGTGCCACATGATAGGCTACTAGTATGTATTCTCATTTTTATCATTAATGCCATTTATTGTGAATTAATTTCTAATTCTAGGGCAAAAATTAGTGAAGTTATCATTTGAATTTTAGGGAAAATGGTGTCTTTGCCAAGGAAATTGATGAATTTGTATGAATTCATCATTCTTAAAAATGGTGGTTTCATTGAAAAAGCTTGTAAATTTCAAAAAAAATTATTTTCCCCATTTTTTTGGTGAGTTTCCCATTTGAGTGAAAAATAAAAATGGTGTTTTTGCCCAAAAAGGTGCAAAAATGCCAAAATAGTGACTTGACCATTTGCAAAAATGGTGACTTCACCCTAAAAAGCAAAATAATTAGTGTAGGGGAACTAACAGATGTCTAAAATCTAGGAGAGAGGAATAAATAGGCTTAGTATGGTAGCATAGATATAGGCTAATGTTATCTATCTATGATTGTAGGAGTTGGTATTTTTGATAGCATAGGAGTGATGTTCCCACTACTTACACACATCACAAATATAGATGATGGAGATGACTATATTTCCATAGGATTTTAACTTATACATTATGGCATAGATGTTGGTTATTCACATGAAATGAGTGTATCTAAGAACATTAGTAAAGTAGTAGCATAACAAGACCTTAACCTTTCACCTTTGCCCAATAGAGAGGTGAGTTTCACTCTTGAGAATACCTAACATATCCTCAAGCTATTGATGAGAAGATGTAGGATATTTTAGGCTAATCCAATATAGTAATAAGTTGTAATAGATGACTTGGTTAGTTATCAAGGTACTCCCATAAATCATGGGAAGGTATACATTGATCTGCTTGAGACTTATATAGATATACAACCTAATAACCTAGGCCTTAGAGATCCTTCACCACCAACACTCATTGATATGGATGTCATAGTATTGATGGCTATTGTTAGCAGCATCTTAAAGTGGTCAGTATTTTTATATGGGCCTCAAAGGCATGATGAATATCATGATGGATGAGGACACATGATTTACATGGGGGATAGTTGTGTTGGATCATTTATATAGAGATCTTCACATGGTGGCATATCATATAGGGTATAACATTATGTCATCCACACTACAGATGGTCTAGAGATAGGATCATATCTCCATCAAGAAACCAATAGATTAGAGATAGATCTGGACCTAAAAGATCCATTGGCATATTGTTTGGCATAGATTTTGGTAATATGATGAAGACACATGGCAAAGATATACTTCTACCACTATATGTCTGATGACCTCACCCCACTAATAATTATTTGGATGCCATATATTTTGTATCAATTATATTAGTTTAGGGATGGTTGGTATATTAATTACCTTACATCTAGGTGCTTTATGATAGGTAGATAGTCTCACATTATTGAGGAGTACTACCCAAATCAAGTATATTGGTAGTTTTGAATGACACAAGATGTGTTAGAGGAGCCTAGGTAGTTTTCTCATGTTATAAGAGAGATTAACTATGACACCCTAGATATTTAGAGGAGTATAGTTATTATCAATTATGTTAATGTTCCATAGATGGCTTGGGCTTATATAGGGGGTAGTAGAAGTAGGATTCACACCTGAGTATATTCACTATTGGGGACAAGTGTACCCTTTGAAGCTGACTATCCCAAGTCAAGGAGGTTGGTAGATGACTATAGATATAGATGATGTTGAGGCTAAGACATCCAGTGGGGTCAATGATAGTGGTAGTACCTAACAAATTAATGGAGGTGAAGATGGTGGTTATTATGATGATGATGATGGAAGATACATTAGAGGATATGATGGCTTAGATGGTAGAATGGATGATGGTAGATATGATGGTTAAGACATGATGGTTATAGATCCCAACACAATAGTTATAGTAGGTACTCATGTTCATATGGTCTAGTCAAGGCCTTTAAGCATGAATAGGGTAGGCAAGGATGGGGATATAATAGAGGAGGAGATCACCATCAAGGTGGGGGAGATTATAGGTCTAGAGAATTAGTTGGTACATCTTTAAAGTACACTAGACATCTATGATTAAGATATAACTCACCTACAGTTAAATATTAGTCAACTAAAGATAGAGGTGTCTAAGATGGTCCAAATATATAGGCCCATATCATAGTAAAGAAATATTGGGTGATCAAAGACAAGGAATAATATTCAATATATGGTTATAGCCTCTTATGTGAGTGTGATCATGCTTGGAGAGAGAATACATAAGTATGCTTTTATAGATGATTATCGAGAGATTTTAGGTGAAGGATGAGGCCTTGTACTATTGCAGAGCATATGAGAATACTATTCCCAAGGACCAATAGATATTTACTTTTGAGGTATGCAATGATCAAAGAGTAGGCAATAGATCAATTTAATATAGGACTAGGACACATGTTAAAAGAACCTTTGGGTAGCCTATTCATTAGTCATGTCCACTTACACGACTAAGACCACTAGGACCACCTCCAACTATAGGTCCCATAGAAACTTAGAGATAGAGCTGATCATTGGCATTATGGTACATTATTGTATCTTTGACACCGTGATGATTTTTATATAGTCTTGATGTATATGACATTTTTGAGATACATTGACATTTATATCATGTCCCTTGAGGCCTATTTACATCTAAAATTATTCTTTTGATATATGATGCTCTATTTATTACCATGTTAATCTTTCATGTTTAGAATTTATTCACATTATGGATGGAATTATTTAGAATTCTAGATGTTTATGTTAATTTAAACATGTATGTTGTGTTTATTTATTTCCTTTCCATGTATATGATATGATACTATATTATTATATACTTATGTTTTATGAATTATATGTATGCTTATTCATATATGCATGTATATTAGTGCATAATAAATCATGTTTACTCTAGTTATTACTCATTGGATTTATACATGTGTTTGGGTAGTTGGTTAGTTTTGATCTTGAAGAAGTATTATCATTGCATTGATCTGATAGTCTCTATTAGCCTAATTTTTGTTATAGATTATGATACCATGCATCATAGTTATGAACAAATATAACAATAATATATACCCTAAGCATAGAACACTTATTTTAAATGTAAATATAAATAACATAGGAATAACATATGAACAATCAAATCCCAAATGTAAATGTAAAACAAATAAACCAAGTGTAGGATTATATAAAAACATTCACAACCTAAGTGCAGGATATAGATAATGAAGACCTAAGTGAAAATAAAATTTAATAGAACTATAATAATTGATAAAAGAAAAAAAGGGAAACAAACAAAAAATAATGAACAAACAAATAAAATAGATTACCCAAATAAAAAAATCAAACTCAACAAGCTAAACCAAAAAACAAAATATAAAAAAAAAAAAAAGACTAAGCTAAAAAAAATGCTAATATACAAATAATGGTTAGACACAATGTTATTAACAAACAAAATACAAGAAAACAAATTTTTCATGCACATGTAATAGAAGTTTTATTCTTGGAAACATGCTTAACCCTAGGCTAGGTAGTAATGACATAGGTGAAATGACAAAAGAACAAATAGCACAAGGTTTACTCTAGGTTATAGGGAAATAATGGAAAAGGGTACGATGAAAAACATTTCCCCTATGCCATAAGGAGAAACAACACAAATAAGAAAATAAACATTGCCCCTAGGCCATCGGGGACAATGACACAAAAAATAAACAAAATGGGTGGTATATAAGAAATAGGAAGGGGTAGTCGAGATGACTGTAGATGCACTAGGTAAGTAAATACTGCCTATATAGTTCCATGGAAATGAGGTCCAACATGAAATTTAGGTCAAATTTTATTCTCCCATGATATGGGATAGAATAAAAATGATGATAACAAAAAGAGAATGATCCTATAAGAATATAGGAATGATCTCAAAAAATGGTGAGTGTGAAATAAAGAGGGGAATAATGTTCATAATCATTAAATTATCAATCACAAGAAACTTTCAAAGCACAAGATCATGGTTTAGGCTAAAAACACACTAAAAGAAAAGATACAAGTATCCACCAATGAGTTTAATTAATTGATAAGTCATAGTGTTCACTACATCTATGGCTTGGAATAAGAATGAGCTTGAAAAATAGTGAGAGTGTTGGTTGAGATTGCTCTCAAAATAGCAAGATCATTACTTAGGGTTCTCACAAAATGATGAGAGTGTTCAAATGAGGTCGCTGAGCCAACCTCAAAAATGTTGAGTGTTCCATACATAGTCCAAATAGACCTCAAGCCATTGTAGTTCTACCTATAGTAGTGAACTTTGGGAAATGATCCTAATTTTCTAGTTTTCTGGTATCTTAATGGAAGATTACAAGATATAAAATATCCTAACTCATAAAATGGTGAGAAAGTGGGTTACAAATGCTCCCAAAATAGGTGAGAGCATGGCAAAGAGGAGACTAAGCTAACCTCAATATAAATTGAGCATTTCTTAAATAGTCTAAATGGACCTCAAGTCATTTTAGTTTTGCCTACAACAATGAAAGTTTAGAAATGATTCTAATGTTTTGTTTTTTGGTATCTCAACTCAGTGGAGGATTATGAGATACAAAATGGCCTAAATCACAAAATGGAGAGAGCATGGCTTACAAATGCTTGTAAAATAGTTGAGAGTGCATCAAATGGGTGATTGAGTTGACCTCAATGTAAATTGAGCATTGTTTAAATAGGATAAATGGGCCTCAAGTCATTGTATTTCTACCTATAGTGAGGTGTTTGACCAAGTACCAAAATGTTTAGGTATAATCAAATGGAAAGGTATGGCATAATGATGGTAGGGTGATACAATAATTCATGGTAGAGGGGTTGTTCCTAATTTTCCCAAATGTGGTTATAATTAAGAAATGATGGCAAGGGATTCTGGTACTAATTTTCCCATAAGTGGTTATAATTAGTAACATAAGTACCGATATAGAACATAACAAGAAATGAAGGATGAAATTGCTAAGACTATTATCATACTGCTTTCATATACTACCATTCAGAAGTTTGAATCTAAAATAACTACTAGAACTGTATCTAAAATCAATCACTAAACATGCCTAAAACACAAATGAATCATAACCAAAGCCAAAAGTGACTAGGTTAGGTAAAAATAATTGGATAGAAATAGGTTAAGGTATAGTGGTAAAGTATAGGGTATGGTACAAAGAATAGGTATATTATGGCATAACTTAAATGATCCTTATACATAATAATTTAAGTCCCTCAAGTGTAAATATGTTTGAGGTACATTATGGTCATTAGTTTGTTAATTTCATCTCATTTTGGCATGGTGAGTCTATGTGCTCCATAACTATAGTTAGTAATAATTACATAAGGCCCTAACCAATTATGTTGGAACTTCCCTTCTTCTTCATCTCATCATTGACATTATTTTGATTTTGCTTTAATATAAGGCCACCAAGCTCAAATTCTCTATGCTTAATATTCTAATTTTATTGGCCACACAATCTATTCTACTAAGCCTAAAGTTTATTCAAGGTAGCCATGCATTTGCCATCTAATAAATATAGATCTTGTAAATGAGCTACTATGTAGTCTTCATCATCATTGATTTACTATATTGAAATATGGAGAGAAGGCAACTTGACTCAATAAGGAGAATGGCCTTAGTTTCATAAAAAGGGAATAATGGGTAGCTCTTGGTGGAGCATGGAATGTGTTATGGTAGGATTAGAGGATATTAAATAATTGAATGTACTAATTATAAATAAAATAATTGATAATCTTTTTTAGAATATTTACAATGGTTTTATTAGAACCCTCAGCTTGGCCATTGTATTATGGGTAATAAGAGGTATAAAAGTGTTTTTTATTACAATATTGGTCATAAAGTGTTTTCACATATTTTTTTTTAAAATGATCCAGCATTACCAGATATAATGTTGAAGGGGATACCATATCAATAAACGAGATGGTTAAATATTAATTTGGATATCTACTTACTAGTTATGTAAGTGAGGGGAACCACTTCCACCCACTTAGTGAAATATTTAGTAGTAGTAAGGACATGTTTGTGGTAATATGAGAATGTAAAATTTATCTTGATTATGATGTTGATTCCCCACATTGAGAATGACCATTATGTCATTAATGTTTTGATATTTTTTTTCTAGAGAATGAATCAAATTATCATTCTTCTAACATTTTTTCATATAGGCAACTTCTTATAATTCCATATTCATCCAATAATAACCAATAAGTAATAAATTATTGGTAAGGATATCCCTATTGGTGTGGGATCCACACACTTCACGAAATCTCCTTAATCATAATCTGAATTCTTCTAAATATAAACAACAAAGTAGAGTTCCATCATAACTTCCACAATATAGGGTAGGTCCAAGTAGGGTATAATAGGAGGATTTATGGATGAAGTATTTTTTTTCTTATGTGAAATGTCTATAGGAATGATTTGGTCTTTGATTTTGTCATATATGTTAAAATAATAAGTAGATATGGGACCAAAAATATTACAAACCATCTCAATGGTTGTTTTTTCATACATTGGTGTTAGGAGATGTTCCACAACAAACTGATAGTCCCTAGATCTATCTGTAATCTAAATCATGGAGCCATTGTTGTCATGGAATTATATGTTTTATTATTGGCTCTAGATATATATTCAAATTGAATATTGTAATTTTTTAATTTAAGAGTGTCAACCATGTCTTTATAAGGCACCAACTTTTCATCCATCATCTAGTATTAGTCTATAACCTGATTGATGATAAGCTATGAATCATCATGAACTAATGAATGTTGGATGTTTCACTATACTATTTTTTGAAGCCCTAAAACTAGTTATATATATTCATCTATGTTATTAGTACATGCAAAACTAATGCAAAAATACTCAGTAATAAGATCCACCTGTGACATGATAAATAATATGTCAGCACCTGATCCATGAGTTGTGAATGAATTATAAAATTACACTTTACATTTTTATATCTTGATAGGTGCTTCTAATTTTACTTCTACTATAGTAATAATGGATTCATTTGGAAATCCAAATGTAAAAGGTTGACTATCAAGAAGAGGAACTTATACACACTGATCTACAACTACATGTCCCTTAATGGCTTTTTGATTGGCATATTTGATCTCAAACTTGCTCAAGATCATAATCCACTTCACTATGTAGCCTTGTAAAGCTATTTTGGAAAGTAAATAATTGAGTGGATCTATTTTGGAAATTACAATGGTTTTGTTATTCATCATGTAGTGATGCAAAATTTGGGTTGTGAAAACCATAACTAAATAAGATTTTTCGATTGGTGTATAATTGTGCTCATATGCGACCAATGTTTGGCTCAGGTAGTAAATGGCATGATCTTTACCCTATTCATTATGTTATGCCAAAATTAACCTTAGTTCATTTTTAGTCATTGATAGGTAAAGTAATAATGGCTTGTTTATCATAAGTGGAAATAAAATAGGTGGATTGACCAGATATTCCTTGAGATGGTCAAATGCTTTCTATAAATATTCATTCCATGAGAAATTAATGGCTTTATTCATTAAGTGTGTAAATAGATGGAATTTGTCATCCAATTGTGATATAAATCATTAGATTGATTGTATCTTTCCCTGTAAACTATAGAGTTGCTTCAAGGTAGATGGTGATGGCATTTTGGTATTGGACCAAATTTTGGATAGATCAACTTTAATGCCCCTAAGAGAAAAAATTAAGTGTATCAATTTTATAGAAGTTATACCAAATACAAACTTATTAGGGTTGAGCCTAACTTTTTACCCTCAAAGACTCTCAAATATTATCCATTTTAAATGTTCAGCATGGGTGTTAGATTTACCTAGGATGTCATCGACATATTCCTTAATAATATTGTGCATCATGTCATGAAAAATCATTGTCATGGCTTGTTAGTATTTTAATCCTAAATTTTTGAGTCCAAATGGCATCACTTGATAAAAAAACATTCCCCATGGAGTGGTGAACACTATTTTGGGTTGGTCTTCTAGTATAATTATGATTTGGTTATATCCTAAAAATCCATCCATAAGAGAAATAATTTTCATATCTAGTCATTGAGTCAATAATAATGTCAATTTTTGGTAGAGGAAAGTCATACTTTGGGTAGGTTTTGTTACTATCCTATAAATCAATGCATAGTTTGATACCTTCTATCTTCTTTTTCACTAGTACAATGTTATAAATCTACTCTAATTTTCAATCGAATGAATGCATTTTGCATCTAAGATTTTATCCAACTCTTTTTTGACTAGAAAAAGAATATGAGGATGCATTTTTTATAGCTTTTGTTTAACTGATTTGGCATTAACATGTAAAACAATATGGTATATAACCAAGGTCAAGTCCAAACCTAGTATATATGAATAGGCCCATGAAAATATATCAACATATTCCCTAAGAAGGGATATAAGGACTTCATGTTCCTTCTTAGTGAGGGATATGCCTAGTTTGATCCATTTTGGTTCCTCTTGAGTCCCAATACTAACCTTGGAAGTGTCCTCCACAAGAAGTATAGAACCATCTTCTAAAATAGTTGGTAAGGAGATAAATTGGTTGGCAATGGAAAATTACTCTAGCTAGACTAGTTCATGTAATTATCCTAAGCAAGATGAATTAGAATATCCTAATGATAGCAAGGGACATGTGACAAATACCTTTAGGCACTCTTGCATAATTTGTTAAAAAACTTGCTGCTCCTTGGTACTAATTTCAAATCCATATATATATGAGCCTTAGACTATTGGTCCCCTATTATTCATGTAAATATGGGTGAATATACCCATATAATTGAACTCAAAATAGGTTTTCACCAAGAGACTTGCCATTTTCTTTACTTTTAACCTAGTCTAAAAACACCTTAAATAGGTTTTCACTTTTACACCTCAATATTTGATTTTTTTTAATTTTTTGACAAGTAATCTCACTCACTCTTTGAATAGGTAGTAGGATTTAATATAAGATAAAATCCATGTTTATGATCTATAATAGGAATATGATCCCTCAAACCCAAAAATTCATAGATGGCCTCATCATTCTCAAGCTCCTCTAATGAAATTATCAATTCTTGTTTGTCCTACTCTATCAACTATGTGTAATAAAGTGTAAGTGGTGAAGGGTGATAAATAAGATTAATATTAAAAATGGCATAGGGTTTAAATAAATTGGTGTTGGAAAGGTCATGGTCGATGTTATAATCAAACCCTTCATCATTGTTAACATTGTGTTTACTATTTGATGGTGTAGCAAATCCAATAAGTTATGTTACCATGTATTTATTTACACTTGGTCATTGAAATTATCTTGATTATCCATTTTTTATGTATCCATAGGCCTCTAACTTCATAAGATTGATTACCCATAATTTGGTTAGGGATAGGATACTTTGTTCTCTGGTAACATTCAGCTAAATAAGAAGTATAAATATATGAATCATCTTCAGATAAGGGGTCCTATTATAGGCCAAAGTATAGTTTGAAAATAATGAGTTTGGTAGGATCAGATTTTCCCTTGGTATTCCACTCCCTACAAGTAGTTCTAGCTTTGGGTCTACCATAGGAATTTGGATTTTATGGTAATTTGGTAATGTGGAAGGAGTTATGGGTATTGTACTCTATTATACCTTTGTCAATTATATAAAAGTGATTTTAAATGTATAGTGGAGGAAAAAATGAAGTGGAGGCTAACATTTCAAGATCAATTTAATTGGCTTCTACTCATGATTCAATGTATTTTGATATCATCTTTTCTTCTATCAGATTTAGGCATAGGATTCAAGATAAATTGATAATTATATGTCTTTTACTCTACCTGAAAATGTTTACAATATTGGTAAGGCTAGAGATCAAATGGTATACTCACTTCCACCCCTAAATGGGGATATTTAATACATTGATTAAGTGTGTAAGGTATGGCCCTAATTTCATGAATCTAGGGTCAATCTAAGAGTAAATTGTATGATAACTCTAGGTAAAGAACATAGAATAGAGTTTCATGGGTAAAATACCTAATGACCACCAATAAATTAATGGTATTTTTATGGCATTAATTTTCACCCTTGGAGATAGTTATTAAATCTCCCTCTGACTAAGCCATAATATTGGGATAACCCCAAGCTATGGGTAACCTATTATGGGGTTGAACCTTCAAAGAAGGCTAACTTAATCTTAATGGATCACATAAACTAATGTTGTTGTAGGGAAAAGGGTTAGAAAGGGGAAAATGGATCCTAACAATGATAAAATGTGATGCACCAAATAAAAATGTGAAAATCCCATAAGCTTAAATCCACACTATATCTATAGAAGCCAATGCTAGTTCACACAACCTCACAATATAGCTTAGTGCATACGTGTTTCATGGACTAGGTTTAGGCATAAAACTAATACAAACCTAAAAACAACTTGAACACACCTTCAAAAAGTTAATAAACAAGGACAATGGACAATGAATATTCTCCTTCACACAATGCCATCATGCACAACTCACTAAACATTGATCCAAGGCAAAAGATAGGAAAATAAAGTCTATTATTGTATCAAGAGGTAGTTCTTAAAAATTCACAAATTATTGATAAGGTTTAGACTAATTAATATGAGAATATTTTTTAATATCTTGGAGAGACCTATGCTCTTCAAGATGAAAGAGTCCTTGTGAGAGTTTAGAAATTGAGATCCCAAGAGAGAGAGAGAATGGGGTGATATAGAGAAAGGGAAAAGAGAGAAGAGGGAACATGTTAAAAAATAAAAATCAATGATATAACAAATTTTAATAAATTTTTCACCATACTTAATCTAATCTAGACTAGCCCTTCATCAAAAATTTATCCTCTATTTTCTCTAATTAGTCTTTAAGCCCTTTTTATTAGCTGAGAAATGCACTAGAAGACAAGAGTATGTTATATAGATGGAAAGTCATGACTAAGTCTATTGAATAAAATGTCATAAATATATAAACATGATTAAATGATTTAACTTCTTCTCTAACCACCAAATATTTTTTATTTGATCTTCCATGCCACCTCCCACTTGACTTGCTTATGAGGACAAAAATTCCCATATCTTGATTCTGACAAAAATTTGACTAAGTCTACTTTGAGCAAAAGTAATTACCTATTTGTTGAGGATATGAATATACAAGAAGATGAGAAATTCCTTCATAATCACATATCTACCCCACTTCAATATCTGAACATAGGTCTACTATAAATGAAAACCAATCTCATTTATTGGTTTTCCTATAGTTATACTATCAATGAAAATCCTACAAGCCACATAGCTTTTTTATTCGTCTTTATTAGGTATAAATAAACCCATTATTAATTTTAACCCTAATTAAGTTGAGGACTCATTATTTTCATACATCTTTAAAGAGAAACAATCATAGTCATGAAATAATTCTACAACCCCAAAAGCTGGGCTCTATAAGTTCTAAATCTTTGAACCAGAGGTTGAGATTATACTTTAATAGTGATGTGAATTCATCATAACCATACTAAATATGAATATAATATTAATTATAAGGATTATTTACTAATATATAATGTTGATATATGCCTTTTAAAACATTGCTTTGTTTCGACCTAGGTCATATTCAACCTCCATTTGAAGTCCCTAGCTTTTGAATTTTAACAATGGTCATCAATATTGTTCTAAGATTCTAAAAACGTGCCACCTAAAAAATCTTCAATATTTCTCAATATTATACTATCATCTTCATCTAAATTCATGCTTGTTCCATGTGGTATCTTTGTATTCATTCATAGGATATGATAACTCTTTGACTGTGAGCTCTCCATTTGATCTGCTTTGTATGATTACAAGTACACCATTGATCTTATTTGGACCCAATAGATTTTTTTGTTATTACACATCATTAGATATCTATTCAAGTATCCAATATTTTAACAATTGTCATTGATATGTTCAATTCTAACCTTTTAACTTGATGTTCACCATTAATCTTTAATGCATGATCAAATGTGTTTCATTATATCTTTAGGACCCACTAACATCATCATGTTTCCACTCGCCATTTTATTTGATATGGGAACCATAGATCTTAACACTTTTTAGATCTATGTTCAACCTTAGAACATTTGAATTCAAATTTCTAGTTGTCATAGATTTAACTTGACATCTATACACATGTTTCACTCTGTAAGTTTAATTTTAAAGGATTATATCTTGAGATAAAAATCTCATCAAGATATAAAATTTTCAAAGTATGTTTATGGGACCAACATCATCATATCTATGTGATATTTTGGCTTGATATGATTTATAAGCATACTTATTAAATGCATAAGCAAACTAGTATGTTTATTTATCTATGATGTGTGATGATAGTCTGGTCTATCTTCTTCACTTTATCAAGTAATTTGATCATTTGGGTTAGGAAACCTATTCATCCTCTCTATCCAATAAAAATCTTGGTATATGTGCCAAAATTTGCCAAAATATTTAGTGACTCAACTAGTAAGTATGCCTGATATGCTTGAGAATCTAGACCATTTATCCTGATTGATAGATTGGGCACAGAGTCACAAGTCTTTGCTCTCACCTGCTCTATATTGATGTAAGGTCGACCCTCTAGATAACTCCTCTTAAAACAAAAAGGACAAAAAAAAACAACAAAGTGCCTACGACACTTATTGAAGGGAAAATAAAACAAAAAGGAAACTAACCTAAACAAAGTAAGGGAAACTAACCTACTAAACAAATGTGCTCATAGGGACTTAGATAAAATCATGAAATCTACTATAATATATATAATATTTTATATAAATTTATAACAACTTCCCTCCTAGGTAAAATGGGAAAATTTGTCTCATTCACTTGTAATAGACCAAGATTAAAAATACCTTGCTTTAGAGGTACCAAAAATGGTGAACCAAGCAACTTGATAGCCAATATTTTTGATGTTATCTCTAAAGGAAGAAATGGAACAAACATGTCTCTAATGCAGACATACTAGCCCAATTTTTTCAAGCTTGGTTCATGTTGCACTGTAACAGAACTTGCTTGATGTTTCTCATCAATCTTGGGAAATCCTTGCATAAAGACTTCATTCAAGCTCTTTGAAGAAACTACACTTGGTTCACTTAGTGGTTCAAAAATACCATGTCCTTTCCCCTTATCCTTATGCAAATTAGGATTGATCATTATTAGATAAACATGCTTATAGGCTCATGTAATAAGGACATGTATCTTAGCCTCTTCAAACTCTTTGGTTATGGCATGGAACCACTACCATAACTCCTTGTGATCATCATTGGTATGCTTCTCAAACTACATCTCTTGAGAATTTGAGATGTCTCTTTCATCAACCTCACTCAATATTTCATCTTGATCTTAAACTACGAATGAGGGTTGACTTAACCATCTAAAGTCTAAAATATCACACCTATATTTATCAAGCTCTGGTATGCTTTCCTCTTGTTCTAATGTATCAGAGCTATCCTTAACTAACACCTCATCTTAAAGTGGACCAACCTCAGGCACCTAGTTTTGATCATCTTTCTTATTTATGTATTATGGAACTTTAGTAGTCCATTCAAGGTCTTCCCCATGTTCAACATGAGGATTATCTTCTTAAATAAGTTTTACAACATTAAGCTACTCCATTTCACTCAATAAATTTGAGAATAAATGTTGTCATTAATCTTCTAAGTCACTTGAGTTGATCTTAACCTCCATAATACATTCATAAAGGTTTTCCTCTTACTTGTCATCAAGCTCCTACAACTTGAAACCTAAAACATGTTCCTCCATATGAAGTGGGATACCTATCATGATTTCATCTTCATATGCACTTTATTTGTCCTCATGTGGTTTATTTATGACTACAAGCTCCTCATATATCCTTTCTAAAAAAGCTTATTTATAAAAGAGGGAGATGGTGGGAGGGTGACAAATTTCACCTTGCTTGTAACTTAGGAGAGGGTTCTTCTATTTAGGGACCTTGTAGGGTCTCTTTGGTGGCTCTTGAAGAAATAACTCAACTAACACCTCATCTTCCTTCTTTATGACTTTTTGAACTAATTTCCATGATGGAAATGAGAAGGAAACAAACATGTTTTCTTTTTTTTCAATGGTTATAGGAGAGGGTGGCCTCACAAGTGAGGGCATGACATATCTAGGTTAAAATGTGTTGGAAAAAATCCATGATTTAATAGTTTCATGCTCTTGAGTGGGAATGGGTGTAGGGTTAGGAGAGGGAAAATTTATTGACTCTAGTTTGACATACTCTTCCTCCCACTATTCCAATTATTTTTAAATGGATAATACCCATGCTTTCAATTATTTACTCTTAGCCTCTGGATAGTCAACTTCTTCAACGGATGCCCATATATTACAAAACTCTTTCAATAAGATCCTTATCCCCTCCATGGCATGAACGAGGAATTATTGTCCAATATAAATCCCCTCATTAATTTTCATGATTATTCTACCTTGGTTCAGTATTGCCTCTCTAAGTTTTGACAAGGATAGACTTTAACAAGGTTGACTAGGGGGATGATCTAAAACTCTTGAATGATGAACATGAGGCTCTTAGAGGGGAGAGGACACATAAGACTGATCTAAATGAGCTTATTGCTCTTCATAAGATATAAGCACACTATCTACATTTTGGATCATGATTCTCATCATTATTATGTCCTCATTCTCATAAGATGAGCATTATTCACCCTCACAAACTGGCCATCTATTCTTAACCAAATAATAGTCACTCCTTGCCTCTTTTAGAACATGGTTAGGGATTATAGAAGAAACTTCTAAACCCCTACTGATCTCCCTTATTAACTTAATAGAGATTGATAAAGCTTACTTGAATTCTAATAAGGATGTAATAGGATAAGCCTAGTCTTGACAAGGAGAATTAGAGTATTGATTTAAATGTAAAGGAGGATGACCTTATTCATATATAGGGGTGGCAAGAGGAAAAAATCCATGATGGGGCTAATGGGTTATTGGAGGGCCACTTGGGGGGAACACATAAACATTATTTTCCTGATAAATGTGATATTAAGGTAGAGAATAAGCATATTAATTAAAAGATGATTGATTTACATACCAGATTATGATGATTAGGCACTTAGTTAGGTTTCTTACACTAGCTGATAGATTCTTAGAGTCATCATTGATGTTTAAACACATGCATCCAAAAGGTTGATTATATGAAGAGAACAACAAAATGCTTCACCAGTGAATAATGTAGTAAGTCCCACTGAGGCATGCCAAAAACTATTATGGCATTAATTTACACCCTTGGAGAGAGTTATTTAGGCTCACTCTGACTAAGAAATAATATTGGGATAACCACAAGCTATGGGTAACCTATGATGGGGATGAACCTATGGAAAATGTTGACTTCCTCTTCATAGATCACATAAACTAATGTTGTTTCATGAAAAAGGGTTAGAAAGGGGGAAATGGATCTTAGGAAGGATAAAAGGTGATTCACCAAATAAGAATTGAAAACTCCCATAAGCTTTAACCCACACTAGATCTAGAAATAGGTCATAAAGGAGGATAATGGATGAGTAAGATTCTCATTAACACAATGCCATCATGCAAAAATCATTAGACACTGATCCAAGGAAAAAGATAGGTAAATAAAGTATATTATTTCATTAAGAGGTAGTTCTTACAAATTTTTTGAAAAAGTTTATCCTAATCAAGATGAGCATATTTTTCAATGTCTCATAGAGTCCCCTACTCTTCAAGATCAATGAGTCCTTGTGAGAGTCTAGAAATCGAGAGCCCAAAAGAGAGAGAAAGAATGGGGTGATATAGAGAAAGGGATAAGAGAGAAGAGGGATCACATTAACCAAGAATAATCAATGAGTTTCAACTTTTTAATAAATGTTACACCACACTTAATCCAATCTAGACTAGCCCTTAATCAACAAGTTAACTTGCATTTGCTCTAATTAGTCTTTAAGCCCTTTTTATTGGCTGATAAATGCACTAGAACACACAAGTATATTCTATAGATGATGATTCATGACTAAGTATATTAGAGAAAAAATCTTTAAGATATAAACAACATTGAATGATCCAATTTCTTATCTAACCACCATATCTCTTTGTCTTTATCTTCCATGCCACCTCCCACTTGCTTGCTTATGAGGAAAAAAATTGTCATATCTTGATTTTGGCATATCTATGACTAAGTCTAATTTTAAAAGTGGTAACCATCTATTTGTCGAGGTTGTGACTATATTAGAATATGAGACTCTCCTTCATAATCACATATCTACCCCATTTCAATATCTAAACATAGGTCTACTATACAAGGAAAATTGATCTCATTTATTAGTTTTCTTATAGTTATCCTATCAATGAAAATCTTATAGGCCACATAGCTTTATTCTTGATATATATTAGGTCTAGAAAGACCTAGTATACCTTTAAACCCTAAGGAAGTTGAGGACTCATTATTTTCATAGATATTATTTAAAGAGCAACAATTACAGTCATGAAATAATTATGTAACCCAAAACGATGGACTCTATAAGTTCTAAATCTTTGAATCAAAGGTCAAGACGATAATTTAATGGTGATAGGAATTTATCATAACCATCTTGACTATGACTAAATATTATTATTAAGGATGCTTGATTAATCTCTAATGGTGACATATGCCTTTTGAAATATTGCTTTTGTTTGACTTAGGTCATATTCAACCTAGATTTAAAGTCCTTGGCTTTCAACTTTTAACAATGGCCATTGGTATTAATTTGAACTTATAAAAATGTGCCACCTAGAATATCTTCATTCATTCTTAGGATTATACTATCATCTTCATCTACCTTCACATTTTTACCATATAGTAGCTTCAAATTTGTTCCCAAGATCCACTGACTCTTTGACTATGAGTTCACCATTATATCTACTTTGTGCAATTGTACACACACCAATGATATTCCTTGAACCCACTAGCTTTGTCAATCATTTTTAATCATTATATCTCCATTCAAGTATATAAGATCTTGACACTTGTCATTTATTCATTAAATTTTATCTTTTGAATGGATGCTCATCATTATTCTTTGATGTATGATCAAATGTACTCCATAGATCTTTAGGACCGATTGACATTGTTAGGTTGCCACTAACCACTAGATTTGATATGTATACCAAACATTTAGACACTTTTCATATCCATGTTCAACCTTGTAACATTTGAATTAAAATGGCTATTTGCCATAACTTTAACTTGATGTCTGTGTGCATGTTTCACTTTACAAGTCTAACTTTAAAGGTTTATATTTTGAGATAATAAGCTCATCAAGATATGAAATTTTTAGAGGATTTTTATGGGAAAAAATAATCATTTCCATATGATATTTTGGCTTTATAGGATTTATAAGCATAATTATTAAATTCATAATCAAACTAGTCTATTCATTTCTCTATGTTATATGACAATGGTCTGGTTTATCTTTTTTAATTTACTCAAGTCATTTGATCATCTAGGTTAGGAACTATGTTAATCCTCTCTATCTAGGCAAAATCTTGGTATGTGGGAAAAAATTGGCTAACAAGTACCTTGTGATTCTCATTCCTCATTGTCATATGCCTTGATCATAATATTATATGGTTGGAGATTTGTATCTAGGATGCCTTACGAACTTTAGAGACACAATGTTTAGGACCAAACCATTGTCTATAAGGATGCATTTAACCCTATTATTTTTATACCAACCTTGATGTACAATGGGTTACTATGAAATGGGCCCAAGTATGACATGTTTATTTGGTTAAAGGTAAGTCACTAGTCAGGGACCAAATGTCCTATCATGGCTCAAAATTTACTATGTATGATATCATCAGGTATAAGGGATTAGCTTGAGTACTCATTTAGTATGTTCTTGTGGATTATAGATTTATAAAATAAATTGATGATGGATATTTACATAATTATCTTTTATAGTTACTCTAAAATGTCATAATTCCTCCCTTTAGATTTGGCAATTAGCTTATTTTTTATAATCATGGAGGTTTGAATGGGCTCATTCATGGAATTTGGTTGTGGCCCTTTGATGGTAATCTTAGATCATCAAGTTGTGATTATGAAATCTTAATCAAGTACTAGGACTTAGTAATTGGTTGGAGAAGTGACATGGCATGGAATGACAATTCTTGTGTAGTGTTGAGCCTAGCTTCTAACATTGTCGAAAGAATAATTATCAGAATAAAGAGGTTGGTAGTAATTGTTAGGTAATGGTCTTGGTCTATTGGTATTTAGCTAGTGGTTAATGGTAATGGTATCAACCTGACTAATTGAGATGTGTCCTATAACATTGTTATAAGTATATGCAATGGCATGATTCCATCCCTAGTTACAATGGTCAATTTACCCTTTATTCTGACCATTCTATTATTATTTTTGTGGATAACATTATTATTGCTGATTTTTTTAGTGTTGTTGGTTGTTTTTATGTTGAGGAAATGGATTCTAATAAATTCCCAAGTTATGATTAGTTATAGGAGCATGGGTATCTCATTATATTTCTCCATTTTTAGGCATATTCTCAATTAGATGCCTTAGATATATACATTGGCATATGGAATTTCCCTTGACATGATGTTACTCATAAAATTCATGTTCTTTGAACCATTCAAGAAAAGGAAATCTTTTGGGGAATGGCTTCAACATAGGCTAGCTAATCATATTTTCTTAAACTAATATATGGAATATAAATTCAATGGGTTCCCCAAGGTCATTAAATGATATATAAATGGGTGATCTTATCCTTGGATGAGGTGTTTGTAATTGGACTTGATTTTATAGCTAGTTTTGTAGAGGCCTTAGTTGAATGAATAGATGTGGTGGTTGTTAAAAGGCTGAAGATAAATGGGTGGCCAGTGTTTTCACCATTTGTACATGACACAATTTTTTGACCCCATTAATAATAATATTCTTGTTATAGTTATAGGCATTTTTTATTTCATTATTAGTATCTTGAGGTGGCATTGAAGCCAGTATTTGGATATGGTTCTAATTTTGGTTATGGATTTATTTCTCATTATGTTGTTAGCCTTGATGTTATTTTTGGATCTAGTTGGAAGAAGATAACTTGATGATCCCTTTATTGACAAGGGCCTTATTAATATGTATCACTTTCTTAATAACCTCTTCAAATGTGTGATCACATTACAAATCGAGATCTTAGGATATCTCATTATGGAAGATCTTGGTGAATATCATGGTTAATTACTTATCTAGGAAACTATGAGTCAATAGGATAGCTAGTGTTCTCCATCATTGTAAATAAGCAAGGAAGCTTTCTCCATTATTTTATTTTTGTTGGACCAAATCCACCTCTGTAATCTAAGGTTTGTGATTGTAAGGTAATTATTGTATAAACTTATCTAAAAGGTCATCAAAATGTAGTACATAATTATTTGATAATTTTAAAAGCCATTTTAACGCTTGTATGGCTAGACTTATTAGAAAGAGGAGAAGAAAATATATGTCACTATAAGACATTGGCTTGTAAATAACAAATAATTATTTTAGATGCTCTTTGGGATCACCTTTGTCCTTATATTTGTCAAATTTGGATGGATCATAACATAGAAGAAATGGTATTTCAAGATAATCCATATTTAATGGATATGAGAATATTTCATCTAATTTGAACTTATTTGTTTGGTTTTTGGTTTGAATGTCTTGATGCATCCTTCATTTGTTGCATCTCTTGAGCTAAGAAGATGGATGGTGTGGCCTATTGATATTTGGGTTACACAATCAATGGTGGATTACCTTGACTAGGGTATGAAGAAATGGCATATTATGTAATGTTTATTGGATTGGTTAGATGACCAGGTATACATATCCATGTATTGGGATTATAATATTGTTACAAAATATGCTATTATTAGTAAATATTCTAGATAGGGTTGGTAATAAGGATTTGGTTGGAAAATTACATTTTTGGTAAAAGCATTTAGCTAGGTGGAATATGTTGGTATTTATGAGTTTGGTTTATAACTTGTTGTCTACTTGTCCAACCCTATTATATGAAGGGAAAATGCTACTAGTTAAAACCCTATTATTTAAGGTATTGTGAATTAGATCCTTGTTGTATGTGTGATATCCATTGGGTGAAAGTAAATTATTATATAACACCTAGTATCTATTGTACATTGGAACTTTATTATTGGTTAAACACCTATTATTGATTAGTTACTTTTTGAGGGTTTGGAATTTGTTGTTGTTGACCAACCGGCACTCTTTTTACCAATTAAAACACATTATAGATTAGGAAATGTTTATGATTATTGAGGTATAATGGTTTATGCTTATTTTGGTGGAACATTTTTTGCTACCTATAGATGTGGTTTAGTGTTTTACACTTATTGAGGTAGTATGTTGACTTTTTTTTTTAGTTTCCCCTTGTTACACACTTGACGAAGCAACTAATTGAGGAGTATAGGTTTCTTATTGTGTTTGGGAAATAGGAATACCTATCCTTTGTTGTTTCAATCCATTCATGGTATTATCTAGAGGAAATTTTTGTGTGTTGTTCTATGACACATGTTAGACCCACTTTGGTTTAAATTAGAATGTGCTTGTGTGTTATCTTATACATTTTGAGTGAGGTCTTCCATTTGAGTTGCAATTTATTCTATTTTAAATAAGACATTATACATGTCTCCTACCAATGTGTTTTGGCTAAAGGATTCTATGTTCTTATTTTCATATCCTAAAGAATCTATTTGTGGCCTTGTTAAAGGAGCTCTCTATAAGGGGCATGTTTGAAATAGCCATTGCATTGAAATTGTGAGCTAGGTTAACATAATTTTGGTATGCTTTTTTATACTTATTCTAATTAATCATCCATAGGAATTTTCCATTTTGTAAGCACACTTTGGCTTTATTGAGGTATTTGCACTAAATCTTGACTGTAACCAGTTGACACCTATTTAGATTATTGGTTTTGAGGCATGTTACTAGGTGTTTTAATCAAACTAGATAGATTTTCATGTGGGAAATCTAACTAGAATTTGGCTCCTAATTATACTATAATGGCTATAATTTCGTCTTTGGTTTCTATAAAATGGTGATTAAGTATGGATCATAACTTGTCAAAATTGTTGTTGTTGTTACATATTAGGGTTTGTGTTATCTTTTTTTGATAATATACATCACTTAAGTAAGGTATTGTTCCTTTTCCTCTTGCTCTTGGCCTAGATAGGATGGTGCACTCAACAAGTACTACTCTAGTGGGTCCAACCTTTGTTATTCATATGGAAGATTATAAGAGAGATAGGGATCCATCTCATATGATATATCATCACCATATGGTTTTTAAAAAAATAGGTCACTAGTAATAAATTTCTCATAGTTTGGATTCAACATAGTACCACTATGTGTATAACAAAGCATGTTCATATCTATGACTAGATATATTGAAAAACAAGGTATAAAATGGTAAAGAACTAAGGATTGAGGCAAATAATCTTTGGCTCTATAAAATAGGTCCAAAGGGGAAAATAACTAATCTAGGTCTATGACAAAGGCAAAATTAAAATATGAAACCGGTCTAACAAATATACTGATTTGCCAAAAGTTGTTTATAATTAGTGACAATGGTATCTAGACAAGGTAGAATAATTATGAAAAAGGTTGAAAGGAAAATGGCTTTCCCAAAGGTGGTTATAATCATCAGCATGAAAAATAATGATAAACTTGGAAAAAAAATTGATCTAAAATAAGAAATCTAAATATAATGTAATTAGCTTGGATAAATTTTTTAAACAACTTAGAAAATAACTTAATTATAATTTTATTAGTTTGGAATACACTCAATAATTGGCACACAAAATACTTGGTAATTGTCTCAAAAAAGAATCCTAGATAATGAAACTATGTCATTTCAGAACTCCACTCAAAAAATTCTAAACAAGGCACATGAAAAAAAACTTAACTAAAATAACACTAAAAACAAGGTCCATAACAATAAACAACCGCTAAGTCTAGACAAAGGGGTCTTTAGACCAAATAATAAATCAACCCAAGCATCACAATCCAAATGCAAAAGTTAAACTACCTAAACCCAAATTAGATGAGCCTTGGCATAAACCTGATTAGTTTAGGATTTGTACTCTAAAATATTTAATTTCTAATTTAATACAAAATACATTTTTTATAAGGCAAATAGGCTAGACTAAAATTGGCATAACTGCATGTTTTGAAACAAAAGGTATGAATAGTTTTAGAACTTGGTTTCAATCAAGGTAATGTTTTGGAATAATTTGGGTAGCATAAAAACACTCCCTCAAATAAATGATTCAATAATGGTTTTTGGATAAAAATCCAAGGAAATTTTTTGAAACAAAATGGGTAGCATAATAATGCCCTATTTAAACAAGTAGTACACAAAAATGATTTTTGAATATAATCCAAGGCAAATGTTTGAAAAAAGATGGGAAAAGTAGCACATCTTAGCTCAAAGTGGTGTACAAGTACGTGAAGGTTTTATAATAGTTTCAATTCGACAAACAAATAATCAATTTTAGACCCAAACACACATGATAATAAAATAAAATAAAAATATCACTAAGTGCACATCATATCCCTAACACTAAGTGTGAGTAGCTTCTACTAGAGTTTCTACCAATATAACAATGATAAAAAATAATTAAGTGTTAATTCAAAAATTAAATGGTGCATATAGGTATATTTTTTAATCCCCCCTCTATCTCTCAAGCATTTGTACATGGAAAAAACTTAGAGTATTAAACACTCAACATTTGGCAAGATATTCCATGTAAAGTGGGGTTAACTAAAATATATAAGTTTTGAAACAATCTAAATGGTCCCAAGTGTGGATAAAATAAGGGTACATCATGTCAATTGTATTCAAAATTTCTAACTTACTATGTAAAATTTTGGTCCTTTGTATAGTGACCTCACTTGTGTACTTCTTAGTGAAGTCTGATGTTTAGCATGGATTGACAGGTTTTCGTTAGGACTGGTAGGCTAAACACTCATCCATTATTCAATCCTAGTATCACATTCCTAATTTATATAACCCACCATGGATTGGGTTTGGTATGATGTTGGGAGATGAAATAATAGGTCAACACACCCCTAAAGAACTTGTGAGGAGGTGATGAACTCCTGCCCACAAGCCAATGCATAAAAATAAACAAATAAAATAAGAAGAGATTTAATAGTTATTTACAGGTCACCCAAGTCACTCAAAGCTTAGGGAAAGAATAAGAAATGTTTCTTACATTCTAGGATAAAAAAATAATGCAATAAACAAGGTTTTTTTATCACTTGATTTCCCTATAGGAGATAGGGGAGACCTTACATGCAATGTTCAATTTTCCATAAACAAAGCTAATCTATGAAAATTTAAAACTAACTATAAAACAAAGAACAAATAAAAATAAAAATCTCTTAAGATATTTAATATAAATTGAATGTTCATTTTAAAATCACCAAATCAGATGTGAATGAATTTTTGACCCCTTGGTATTGTTTTCTCTTGTAAAATTGAAATACAAAAATAATTTGTGTTAGGTCAATTTTAAGCACTAAAATAAAAAAATGTATGAGACTTAGAAATGTTTAGACCTATTTTTATCCACTTAGGTTTCTATAAAAAATTTATGGTTTTTTATTGTCTTTATGAAAAAAATGAAATCAATAAACAACTTTTCATTTTTAGTTCTTAGGTTTTTGATTAAACAAAGTGAAATCATCGATTATGTAACAAACTAAAGCCATTGATTTCAATGAAGTAATTATTTTATCTATTGAACAAACAAATAGAAAGTAGTTCCTATTAAATTTTTAATTAGACAAAGGCAAAGTTGTCAATTAATCTAGATGAAGTCGCTGATTATAGCTTAAAAAATTGTGAAGTCATCAAAATTGCTTGCAAATATACCTTATCCAATTGCTAAATAGTAGGGCCAATGTTGTTATTTGAATTTATTAATGTCACCATTTACCCATAATTGTTTATTTAACAAAATTCAATACCACTATTTTTATAGGATTGATGTCACTATTTCTAGCAAAGGCATTGATGCAAAGTGGTCGATTTTGAAAAATAAAAGATTACAAATGGGGGGTAGAAAAGGCAAAGTTGCCATTACATAGGGAGAATTCACCAATTATTAAAAAAATAAAATGATGGGAGTTTTAAGCACAAAACCCTAAACTTTAAGATTTGAGTGCTCCTTTTATGAATTTTAAAGGTTTCACATCATTCATCTAGTGAATATGGGATGCATGGTCCTATCAGGTATGCCATTATGTAGCTTAGGAAGTTTAAGAGCACACAAATGTTGATTAGTTCTTTATTAGTGAATTTTAATAAAATTTTATTATACCAATGTAATGACAATAAATAATCTTTACTAATTGTTAAGGGGAACATAACATAAGAAATAAAAGCACAAATAAGAAATAAAAACACACAACAATTTTGCCTTCCTTGTTAAAATTAGTGTCCACTTGTTGGCATAAAAGATGTTATTGTTTGGTATATGGAATTATAGACTTCTATCAATGATTTATCCATATTGGTAGCACTTCTCCAATGGCCAGATGTGGCTTTTCTTAGCTTGGTGTGAATCTTGATATCAGTTTGGCATTATAACATTACTTTAATGGCTTATTGAAGACATTCATTCAGACTAACCTTACACACAAAATATTTTTTGGGTAGAGTGAGGGCACTTGTATTTATAAGTCTCAAAACTAACTCTAACCCTAGGTAAGTTAGGTTAATTTCTAACTTTGGTTGAGATTAAGATAACCTAGGTTGAGTTTAAGTTAACATTAGGTTGGGTCAAAGTAATCATGAATGTTTGACAACTCATTTTAGATATTTATGAGCCATGAAAACTCATATAATATATTTATGAGGTTGTGACTCAACTTTTCTTGAATTTTAGGAATTAATAAAACATTTTATTAGCTACCTTGACTTTGACCTCATATTTTTTGAATTTTTCATTTTTAAGATAAATGTAATTCACTAATTCAACTTAGAACATTTAATTAAGCAAGATAATTGATATTTGATTTTTAATTAATCTTTCTTAGGGTTTTTTGGATTTTTATGAATAGTTTTAAATATTTTTTATTAATATATCAGTTCAAGAATGTCAAATTACTAGGTCACAAATTGACTAGGGTTGAATCCAAGCTAGGTTATTGGTGTATCTAGGGTAATACCCTAAATAAACAAGCCTCATCATGTTTCTAAGCAATTAAATACATTATGCAAATAAATTTGGTATATTTAGGTGATTTATAAGTTTAAATTGTACCAATTTTTAGAAATTGATCTAAATCCCAATTTAGACATGAAAGTGGCCAAAAATAAGTGTTTACCCTTGCATTCTTTATTAATGTGGTCCCCTCTATGTTGCATATATTATATATATCCATAATTTAAAAATATTAAGCATATATGCAACATAGAGGGGTGTCATGTTCACAAAATTATTCCATGGCATACCAAGTAAGTACATACATACATACTATAGAGATGGAATCCAAAGTGAGTTATATCAAGCATTAGTCAAGAAAAATAAAAAATGCATAAAGAACATAACTAAACCAAATCCTTCAATAGGATTTATAAAAGTAAATTAAGAGATATTGAAAGAAGGAATATACATTAAACCTTCCCAAGAGCATCCCACCTCCAAATGTAGCTCAAAACATGATTTTACCCTTGATTTAGTACTTAAATATTTGTCAATGATGAGTGGCTTGATCCTCCATCATCTCAAGTACACCAATGAAACTAGGCTCATGATATTTGATCAATGTTATAAAAATAATGAAGCTATCTTTTTGCAAATTAAGTATAATAACACTACAGAAAAAATGACTTGTGAAGAGAATTATGCATAATAAGTTTAAACTAAAAGATCTTGAAAATGGTGGTCTTATCCCTCCTATTTATAGATTTTTTAAATTAATTTAAATCAACCATGATCATCTATCTTGAGATCAAGATGTGTGGCCATGAATCAATTTAATTATGGAGGCTCAATCCATAAATATCCCCATTAATATTTTGAGAAATGTGGCATTAAAGAGGCATGGGAGGCCTTAAACTTGATATTTATTCCATTTATGGATTATGGATGCCACCCCATAGATTATATCACCTAATGATATAGATATTACAAATGAATTTCCAATTAAGAAATCTTCAAGAATTTCTATGGATTTTCCACTTAAGCTCTTTGATTTTCATTAATTTACTTAAGTGAGGTTAATTAATTTTTGTGTAATTATTCATAGATTGGTTGCACACTTAATAAAAATGGTTAGAATGTCAATTTATTGGTTTGTAATTTGAATAGAGTATAATTAGAAGAATGTGTCAGTTGTGTATGGACCAATACCTCATTTAAGACATTATTTATATGAAATAACACATTCACATGTATGCCTCTGAATTAGAAGAATTTAGTGATTCAGAGTATAAAATTGTGTTTTTATCATTTTTACTTGAAAAGATTTGGAAAAAGTTAATAATCACATAAAATACATTGCCCCATTCAAAGATACATTAGCCTAAATCAACAATCTTATACGACAAGCTCAAATTATTTAGCATGTATGTATGTATGTGTAGACATCCAATTCCTAACACCATTGTGTTGAATTTTCTATCTTACTCAAAATTTTATAAGAATGCATAATTTGGACCAAAATCATTAAAATGTGCTAAATGGTTCAATCTTGGTGTATACAAGTACCAATTTAGGCTAATGTATCCCTAAATGTGTAAATGCATTTTATGTGATTATTAACTTTTCTCAAATCATTTTAATTCAAAATGATGAAAATGTAATTTTATGCTTTGAATCACTAAATTCTTCTAATTCAGAGGCACATGATATGTGCATGTGTTATTTCATGTCAACAATGTCCTAAATGGGATATTATTTTGTATGCAACTAACACCTTTTTCTAACTATACTCTAGTTGAATTATGATCCAGTAACTTAACATTTTGATCAGTTTGATTAAGTGTGCAGTCAATTTCCAAAGAATTCTATAAAAATTAATTAACCTCCCCAAATAATTACATACACACACAACCATTTTTTGAAGATGGTATAACCCAAAAAAAGATTCTTTATGCATTTAAATTCATTATAACCATTTATTATGTCACCTAATTGACTAATTCAATAGATTAAGTTCATACATTTCAATATTTTAGTTTTAATAACACTCAAGATGATATAGAGGATGATTATAAACCTAAAAGTATATATGAATAATTATCCAAGATAAAAATTTTATCATGTGACCTTAAGGAGTATAAAGTGCACATGAATGTATTTGACATTAGGATAATATATCCTACCTCATGAGACTATAGAATAACTATTCAATCATATGTACCTATTGATAATGCATATGGTGTATGATAGATAATTATTAAAATATTTTTAAAACAAAAAAAACCTACTCTTACTCAAGCATTTATGAAAACATATGGATTTAGAATAAACTATGTATATAAAATGGGATATACAAATCAATGATTAATTAAGCATGACAAGGTATCAAAGAGCCAATCATTGGAATTGTTCATAAATTCAAAACAAGTATTTGATATATTAAATTTTTTTTATTTGATGAGGAACCATTCCATGTGGATCATGAGTATATCAATGCTTAAAATCATAAGGATGTTATAATATGCTAAAATTTTAAACACTTATATTTTAGATATAGTAACAATATTGTGTAATAAGTTAATAAATGAGTGACTATAAAACATTATACTATCCAAAACGATTCAAATTTTAATAACCATATGATTCAAATAAATAATATTAATAAATTAATTAAAAAATATTTATAAATCATGAACAAACCATGTGCATCATCATAAGGAATACATAAAATTTACTAATTGTGTCAATAGTCCACATGCAATCAAGACAAGTGATTTTTATTGTGTTATAATAGAGTTAAATGTCATTAAAAAAATCAATATTTTACTTTAAATAACAAATTTCAACTCCTTATCAAACATGGTAACATTAAAATCATGGATACACTTATTAAAGCATTAAGTCATGAGTGAAAAGTTATTACTATTCATGGGATGACTAGAATAAAACCTCATTATGAACTTAAATGGTACCTAAGTAATGAGTACATAAAGATATAACTAATTCATTAATCCATATATTTAATTAAATCATTTCATTGATGTCATTAAAAATAGGGCCCATGTCCAATGGTTATATGTAATAAGGTGTGAAATATGTTACTAACACCTGTGTTTTGGGGACTTTTATTACGAATCAACTACTTCTAGATTTATGATCTAATCAATTGAAATCTATCTAATTTCTTGGAATGAAAAGATTCTAATACAAAATTGAAATTCTAAAATAAAATCACTTGCTTATAAAGAAACACACTCTTGCTGTAAAGGAAATTGCTTGGTATTTAAACACACTTTAATCTATGTGTTGAATTAAACTTGATTTTAATCAAAATACTTTTATAACTGTAAAATATTATAAAAACATGTAAATAGTAACTTGAAATAAACAAGCATAAATATAAATACCTGCATGTTAAACAATCCAAACTTATAATATAAAATTTCTTAAAAGTGCTAACAAAAAATTAATATAAAGAAAAAGAAAAAATGCCAATGGTTGTAACCTCTTCTCTATTTTGTAAATAATACAAGATAGTAGTTTTAATCTTGTTATTTTGTTTAAAAAATAATTGTAGGAATGTTTTATTAGAACATATTCTTATTGTTTGTAATAAAAAAGTTTAGAAAGGGATAAGTTTTGAAAGGAAACAAAAAGTTATTAGCAAACAAGAGAAATCAATAAGAGAGCTTTTTTAGATTATAATCTCTATTCTAGAATCGATGGAACTTTGAATGTTATTGAAAGTAGAGGAGTGTTTTATCCTATGCCAAGGGAGAGCAAGGGCCCACTCACCCAAGGAGGTATGATAAAAAGAAAATATTCAAAATAAGAATCATACCTCCTTGGGTGAGTGGGCCCTTTCTCTCCCTTGGCATAGGATAAAACACTCTTCTACTTTTAAAAACATTCAAAGCTTCATTGATTCTTAAATAAAGATTGCAATTTAGAAAAACTCTTACTGATTTCTCTTGTCTGCTACTAACATTTTGTTTTCTTTCAAAACTTATCCATTTCTATCCTTTTTTATTATAAGTAATAAGAATATGTTGTTCTAATACAACATTCCTACAATTATTGTTTAATAGACTAACAAGACTAATAATATTAAAAATAATCTCTTATCTTATTTATAAGAATCATACCTCCTTGGGTGAGTGGGCCCTTTCTCTCCCTTGGCATAGGATAAAACACTCTTATACTTTTAAAAACATTCAAAGCTTCATTGATTCTTGAATAAAGATTGCAATTTAGAAAAACTCTTACTGATTTCTCTTGTCTGCTACTAACATTTTGATTTCTTTAAAAACTTCTTCATTGTCTAACCTTTTTTTTTTATAAACAATAAGAATATGCTTTTATAATGCAACATTCCTATAGTTATTGTTTAATAGACTAACAATACTAACAATATTAAAACTACTATCTTATCTTATTTACAAAATAGAAAAGAGGTTAGAACCATTTTCCATGTTTCAAGATGAAATGATGGAAAGGCTAGAGTAATAGCATGCATTCTCCGACCAATTACAATATCTTGATGGTTAAAACATATTATTATATGGTAATTAAAAATCCCATAATACTTATAATGGTTCTGTTAAAACCATACTATAAGTATCATGTCTAAAAATAGAATTCTATATAGGTTAAGTGTCTCAATGATCCATAAGTGACTTGGAAATTCCATGAGAATTATATAAAATACATATATAATATTATATGATCCACAAAATTCCATTCACAAGTTTTAGAATTGAATGGAATAATACTAGAACTTGCTTGGTTACATTGAAACTCACTTGGAGCTCATCTAATATGCTATAGATCTTTATCTCTGTACTCTGAAACTTCATTGTTGAAACATGGAGCTTCATTATTGGACTCTAAAGCTTCATTTATAGACTTTGTAGATTCACTAGATGACCATGATGTATGCTAAACTTACTTCCAAGGGTTTGATTACTTGACAAAAACTATAACATTTGATCATGATACATTCATATGGCTTGTACATAAAAAACTAAGGCCTAACCATGTAAAGAGTTGGAATATAGTGGTAAAAATAAGTAGCATTGACTCACACATACTAACTAAGATATAAGTACATATTCTCTATTTTATACTAGAAATAAGCCATAAATGCATATCATATCCATTTCAAGAAGGGAGATTAGTATGAAATGACATGGTTATTACTTAGTTATAATCAGCCATATAATGGACTCATCATTTCCCCCACATTTTATTTCTTGTAAGTCCTCCTACAAGCTATTATCCTCCTTGTTTATAGTCAAGAACCCTATTTACCAATATCTAACTAAGATAATAGATACCTATATTGGTGGTTCAATCCTTTTTATCTAAACTAGTGAATCTCATATAAATTTAAACTAATTTTTTCCATATTTAAAACTAATCAAAGGTCTTATTTGATGTATTTTACTAAGGTCACATGAAAGTGAGAATGAGATAGGGATTTTTCCTCATGCCAACCCATTATTGGCCCCATGTTTGATTAATTTGGTAAATTGATTCATAAATGGCCTAATATCTTTAGAGACTACAATAGAGATTGGTGGGGGAGATTACTTTACTTATTTTCAAAGGAATTTTCAATATATCCCACCATTTTTCTTAGGCTTCCAATGCCTCATGAAAATTATTTGGATATATTCTTCAAAATACTTTATACACTTATGCAAGATTTGAAGTGTCCCTTGAGGTTTACATGGTGAAAAATATCTCAAAATTATATAATAAATGTACCCCCAATAGGAAATTAGGGTCTCATGTAGAGTCCTACTATTTTTTTTGCATGAAAATATTAATCATTCCTCTCAGTCCATGCAATCTAACATTGTAGAGTGGAATTGAAAGCTCTGAGCTAAGATTATATTACAAATATATTAATCATAAACCACAACATGTATCCTAGAGGATAATTGAATAAATATATTTCACATAATAATATTTTTTCTCTAGGGTGCTAGTCATATAGAGCTCCATGAATTCTTTTTCATCTTCAAGGTCATGGGACAGACCACAAGAAATCCTTAATAACTACCATCTATTAAATTCTTCTTTGGGAAAAATTTTATATGAAAAGGAAGGTCTTCTACATGCCAAAAGTTTTTCTCCTATTTGATGGGATATTTGAAGGGTATATTATACTTTTTATTATTATTTCTTTAACTCTTCAATATCTAGTTTTCATTTATTGTTTTTTACCTTGATACTCCTCAACTCTTGTCAAGTTTCATCCCAAAGGGCCATAATTTCTTTATATGACAATTATGTTTGGACCCTTTGGTCTACTTGAATTTTAAGCTTAACTACCTTATTTTTTAGCAAAATTATCTGATTATCTTTTCTAAAGACATGTTCTTTGTTTCTTCTAATTCTACTTGTAAATATGAATTAGTATTATCCTTCCTTTGTAATTTCATCTGAATGAAGGTGATTTATTCTTCTTGTTTCCTAATGGTAGCTTTAGATTTTGAAAGGAGGAGGGCTTGCTAAACATCTACCTCATCATCATGACTATAATAGTAAACTTCTTCTTCTTATTTCATTAGGTATTTTACTCTATCAAGTGGTGGTTATGATGAAGATGGTGGAGGATATGAAGGTGGAGTTGATTTTGTTGTGGCTTCCTCAAATGATTCTACCATGGTGGATAACTCTTAAATTCATATTGTAGGTTTTTATCCAATTTTTTCATGTCTAACTTTTAATACAATTTCCTCTTTTGTAGGTTCCACTTTAACATTTGAATATCCACATAAGGTTCCTAACTTAAGTCACAAAATTATAATTAGAATCCCTTTATTCATCTCCATCTACCTTCAAGGTCAACCTTATTCTTTATGAATGAATTGTAAGTCTAAGTTATTCTTGTGAAACCCTTATTCTTTTGGAATATTTTCTTAGAATCCTTAGTGAAGTAACCTCTAGAGCTAGTCTATCTTCCTTGGAGATATATATTAGTTATTAAGTAGTGGATAAAAATGGATGGAATTTAAATATTGATTTTGAAACCCATGTTCTCATTTCCTTATTTTTGTTATCTCTAGAGATGATTCTTCCATGGAAGTCCCCTCTTTTGTGCTAGACCTTGGTATATGGGCTACATAGAGAGATATTATCTTTATATTAGGATGATTTTTCAAATTATTATTCAATAATCATTCCCAATTAAATTTTACATATTGTTATTTTATAAAATGATGTTTACAAATGAGTTAAATTATTCCATGGTGCCTAATGGAAGACATTCCTCTTATCTTCTTTATTTCCATAAATGGATAACTCCTAGTAAAAAAAAGGGAAAATTCACCATTTGTTTTTGTTTTTGTTTATGTAAACCCTATCTCAAGTGTGTGACAATTCTCATGGGATCATAGCTAAGAGACCCATATTGTCCATCACAAGTCAGGTGCTTGATGACACAAAAGATAACTATCCTCCATGGTTTAGGTAAGATTTCTCTTTTAATCCCTTTAGAAACTCCTTGAGGGATGATAATTAACTCTCAAACTAGATCTCATTCCTCATGGAATATATGAATGAGGTCATTAATGGTATACCTTCCTAAATATTTACTCCTTTATTTGGAATGCCTAAGAGTTCACTAATCACCTGGCTTGTTACTAAAATTTGAATACCTTTCACTGTGGTATGGCCATCCTATATATTTGAAATAAATTATTTAACTATCCTTTCATCATATCCTTAAAAAAAATTAGAAATTCCAACCATCCTACCTCCTAAAAAATGGTATCTATTTCCCCATCATCCAACAATAAATCTATAGACTTAGGCTCAAACTTCTTCTTTTAATCCATTTCTAAAAGCTATAAATCTTGGTTTAATGCAATAACAAGATTATAAGGACATTGGTATCAAGGGAGAGGTGAAATTCAATTTAGGATTGTATGTTAGTTACATTGGAGTGAGTTTTAAAAAGTATGTCATGTTTGGTATTAGATGCTACCATCATTTTTCCTAGCTTTGGGATATGTCTAGAGATTTATAAGACATGTCTGTTAGATATAAATAGATCAAATAGTATGTGTAGGGTCATTTGGAAATGATTTTCAATATGTTCTTTCATCCTTTCCATGTGTCGAGTGTGCCATCAACCTCCCCAATTATTATTTTAAGTGTATTTAGTAGACAACATCTACTATTTATCCTTATAGATACTTTATTATCTCATTATTTCCCATTAAGTCATAAGGATGACATTATTCCTCATTTTTATAAAAGTATATCTTTTTGGTACATCATACCTTGCCTAGGAAAATACACTTTTCACTTTTTAGAATATCCTTTTCTTTCTACCCCTTATTTTTAGGACACATTCCATTTTTAGATAGCCTTCCCTCAAGGATGGACAAATATGACATTTAATAACTAAAACATAATCATATACATAGAAGAATAAAGTACACTAGACCTTAATTTCTATAATATTATCTCTACTTAGGCTATCATTGGTCCTAAAATTATTAGAACACATTAGTTAATTGAGGTTCATTACAACATAGTAGAAACATAAATTTTATTACTTTGTTACTTTGAGAAGCTTCCATTACTAGTTTTCAACTTTTCATTTTAGTTTCCATTTTTTTTTTCTTTTTTGTATATTTTACTTTTAAAAATTGTGGGAGAAGGACTACCATTTATAATTTCAAATCCTTCCTATCTATTTGGAGGACCACCATTTATAAATTTCAATCCTCCCCCTTAATTGGTATTCAATCCTCATTATTTGACAATGATGGAAGAACAATTTTCTTCCCCATAGGCAAATTCATCTTGAGACTGAAATTTTATTGAAAATTTCCTCCTTGCTTGGAAGTTACTGATAAAGCCTTAGTTTATGCCCATTGACTAAGAGCATCTTCTTATTTCCATCTACTATCAAAATCTGAATTGACACATTCTCAAATATATTTTCTATTTGGTAGGGTCCCAACAATCTAGTCTTGAGCTTCCCTTTCAAGTGCTAAAACTTTGAATCAAATAGTAGAGTTTAGTCTCCTTCTTTGAATCTTCTTTATTTGATATGGATGTCATGTCACTGCTTCCTCTGATGTTATAGAAATTTTATCTATTTTAAGGATTTAATTATCATTTCATCCAATTCATTGAGATAAATAATTATTTCTATATGCACTTGATCAAGATCTATACTCACTTCTATTATTATTCTCAAAAAATTTAATTCAAAATCTATGGGGAGTAGAGGATTCTTTCCAAATAAAAATTAATAAGGTGATAAAATTATGGTGGATTTCCATGTATTATTTTAATCCCATACTAGTTTAGGTAGTTTGTTTTCCTAATATTTCTTATTGATGCTGACTATCCTAGTCAATATGTTCTCTAACTTTATATTGGTAACTTTAACCTATTCATTGGCCTATGGTTGATATTGAGATGAATTTATGTGGATGATTTGGTAGTGATATATGAATTCTTTGATCATCTTAGACATGAAATTAGGACCTTGGTTATAGAATTTGGTCCTTGGTTCTCTAAATTGCTGCATAATTTTGTAATATAGAAAATTAGCAACTAAATCTTCTCATACAAATGAGAGAGCTTGAACCTCTACCCATTTAGTGACATAATATTTGTATAAAAGTAAGAATTCCTTGCCTTGAGATGGTGGGTCAACATTACCAACAAAATCCATTCCCCATTTCTCAAAAGGTCCTAGAACCACGTAAGGATGGAGAGGAATTTCATTGGACAATGTGGGTTTTCCCTCCTTTGGCAAGGATCACATTACCATGAATATCTCTTCACATTCCTATGAAGTGAAGGCCAATAGTACCTAGCCCCAAAAATATTATAGATAGTAATATTAGTTGAATAATGGCATCCTCTAGGTTCGTCATGATAATCCATTATGATGTCATAAGTCCATCTTATCTTACACACATATGGAGCACATGGTCAAGTCCACACTTAAGAAAAACATTGTTAAGACACATAAAATGAGCATTATCTATAATAAGAATGTTCCTTTATTCATGAGTAAAGTTTCAAGGAAACTTCCATGTGGCCAAGTAATATTACATGTCAAAAAACTATGGTGGATGTGTTGAAACTATAAATAATTGCTCATCATGAAATCTATATTCCACTATCTATTCTTAACTTGAAATGTTCGACCTTGATAAAAATTCAAAAACAACATTAGATTTCCTAAGTTTATCAATAATAATAATTTCAAGCTCTTGCAAAATTAGTAACCATCTAATTATCTTTCCTCTTACCACTAGTTTATGTATTAAATATCTTATGACTAAGTGATCTATGTAAACAAAGATATTGTATCCAGTGATGTAGTGCCTAAATTTAATTATTTCATATATAACATCTATAAATTATTTTTCAATGGTGGTATAATTTCTTTTAGTGGGGTGATATTCTTACTAATATAGTAGATATCATACATTTTTCTTTTCTTAATATTTTTGTCCAAGTATTGCCCTAATAACATTATCAGAGACATCTGTATGAATGTAGAATGGTTTCTTCTAGTTAGGAATTCATAAAATTGGAGTATAAATTAGTTTATCCTTTACTAATTCAAAGTATTTCTATCATTTTTTAGTCCATAAAAACTCACTATCTTTGGTAAGCAGGGAAAAAATAGGTCCAGATATTTTACTAAAGTCTTCTATAAAATATCTACAATATCTTGCATGTCCCATGAATCTTTTTATATCAGTCCAAGTTTGAAGAGCATGAAGATTAATAGTAACTTCAATATTATTGGGATCTAATTTTATCCCCTAAGCTAAGATGTGATGTCCTAGAACAATTCTTTTGTCAACCATCATTAAACATTTTTCATGACTTAAAGAGAGCTCATGTTTCTCACATATAGTCAAAACTTTGTCTAGGTTACTTAAATATTCATCAAAATACCCACCATGCATAGTAAATTCATTAATGTATACCTCTACACATTTATTTTATAGATCAACAAAGATGGCCAAGACTACCCTTTGAAAGGTGGCAGGTACATTACAGATGCCAAAGCGTAACATTCTATAGGAAAATGTTCCCAAAGGGCATATGAAGGTTGTTTTGTCTTAGGATTTTGGGAATACCCTTATCTTATTATAACTTATAAACCCATATAAGAAGTAAAAATACATCTTATTAGCTAGATTTTCTAATACCTGATCTATGAAAGGTAGGGGAAGGTAATCTCTCATGGTAGATTTATTTAGTTCTTCTTAGTCTATATATATATATATATATATATATTTATATATATTTATATATATATATATATATATATTCCATTTTCCATTACTTTAGGTACTATCATAAGTGGTGGTACACATCAAATGTTTGATATGGGGTAAATGAAACCCATCTATAATATATTCTTTATCTCATCTTTAACTATGTTTCTTAGTGTTAGGTTGATTCATCTTTGAGGCTATCTATCAGGTCCAGTGTTTTTAGTATGTGTGATGAGTACACACACTTGGGTGGATTCCCTTCATGTAATTTTAATCCAATTCAAAGGATTTTTTATGGTTTTTCAAAAAATAAAACACCTTAGTTTATTTTTTTGGGTCAAACCATTTATTTATGTTTAGCATTTTTCTAGGTTGAATAGTTATCTGCTTCATTTCTATGTAGATGGAGTTGACCTTATTAAATTCACTCATAAAAGATTTTAAAATTTATGGATATGGTAAAATCATATTTAAATTTGTGACATTTAAATAAATTATCCCCTTGTGAAATTATGTTTTCCAATGGACAATGAAAAACTGTCAAAAATGTATCATGATTGTCTTATGCCCATGTGAAAATATTATGTTGAATGGATTTATGGTTATAAATTTTATAAAAATTGGATAATATATTTGGTTGTTCTATATATGAAAGTGTATTATATTATATAAATATACTAATATAATCCATATCTAGTCTAACAAGATCTAAAACCAAACTGTCAGGCTTTAGAGCTAGTTTGTCAAACTCTAGAGCTAGTTGATAAACACCAAAGCTAGACAATCAAACTCCATAGCTATACTAGGATATTCAAGATTATATGTTAGTTCTTCCTCTAACTCATTTACATGATCTTTTATTATTATCATGGCCAATGAGGAGAGACTATTGATGTTTTTCTTAGGTTCATCAACCCATACATAATCTAGAAGATCTACATATAATTTTATAGGTGTATACAAATAAATCCATTTTATTTGTATTCCATTTGAAATGTTCATGTGTATTAATCTACAATTTATTAATGCTATAATTATAGCTAACAAATATTTCCCTAAGATTGATGGATATCTAATTTTTTTTCTCTTAGTCTAAAGTATCATGAAATATACGAGATATTTCCATGGTTCCATTGTAATGGAGACAACATCAATTATTTCTTCAAATTTTGAAATATATTTGTCTACCATTTAGAGAACTATAGAAGTAGGTTGCACCCTTGTAAGGGACAAGGTTTTTAGTGTGTCTATTATCATCACATTGATGGTAGGTCCTAAATCTACAAGTATATTGGGTATGTCCTTCCTTCCTATGGTTAAAAAAATAAGAGGTATTATAGGATCCCTATATTTGGGTAGAAGTCATTTTATTACCAATAAATCAACAAGTTTACCATCCACTTGTATAGTTTTGGGATATTGTCTTTTCCTACCTATATTTTTTATGCACAACCCCTTAATGATTATATTGAGTTTTGGGATATATATTGTAGCTTATAATAATGGAATTTCAATGTTTAATTTTATCATCTCTTGAACCAAATTGTATTCACTCTTGTTTCCATTTTCTTGAAGCCTTTTTGGAAAAAGAATGATTGGAGGAATGGTAATGGTTTCTTTAGGTCTTTCTTTTTCCTTGTTTGGTTTTACCTTGTTTGGTTAAATTGGAGAGTCTAGTTTTTCATTTAGGACTTCAATTATGGTGACTAGAGGGTTATTAAATGTCTTACTTTATTTTAATTTTAAATTCCCATATTCTATGTCACCAACTCCTAAGGTTATTTATTTCTTAGTTCTTTAGACAAGAGTTTTTTGTCCATTCTTTTGATTTTCTACTAGCTATGTAGGTAATTAACGATGACTCACTTGTGTTATTTTTAGTTTCTTATTTGTAGGGGGATGCATCAATACCTATTCTTTTGGAAACATCCTCTACTGATTAATGTTTTGACGAGGAACCCATTACTAATTTTCCCATGGTTGAGGATTAGGCTGGAGCATCTATGGTTGTGTTGTCCACTCTTGTGTACCCCATGATGGAGGTACATATGCCTATATAGGTGACTATATATCACATTCCATCATCCATAGGTTATAAATATCTCTAAGACCAAAATGATTCTAGTTTTGATTATGGGAAAACTAGTTTTTCTATATTTGTGGGAAGTTGAGCTC